>VZTX01028749.1:29188-51169 GCA_013400915.1 Pardalotus punctatus | reverse complement strand
CCGCTCCCGCTGCCCCGCGGGCTCCACGGGCTCGGGGCAGCGGGGGCGGCTCCGTGCGGCCCCTCGGGAGCGCCCGATCCGCCCGCAGCCCCGGCGGTGCGGGAGGGAAGCAGCCTCGGGTGCCGGGGGAAGCCGGGGTCAGGTGGAGGAGTGGGGCAGGGAGAGGTCTCTGTGGTGGTGTGGGAGGTGAGGGGGAAAGAGCTGGTTCAGGAGGTGGTGAAACTGTGCAACAGGGAATAAAAGCAGTATTTCTCTTCTGGTTGTTCTCCATATACTCGCAGCTCCCGAAACACCTTCAACTCGAGGAATATCGGGATGATAGTTGGGACTAACGTGATAAAGTGCTAGTGGTGCTGTACATCACTGAAACAAGGCTGTTAAAATCACGCTGTTACGAGCTAACAGGGTTACAAGTATCTAAAATATCTCTACTTATAGAAATACCACAGTGTCATTAAACCGAAAAACGTGCATGTGATGTTCTAGGCTTTCTCACAAATGTTTAGACAGGTTTTCCAGTGCTTACAGTCAAATTGATGAATAGGTTGCTCTCACGTGAATCTTCATATTTACCTTTCTAAAGCATTTAAAATGTGTATATATCTGCAAAGAAAATTATGCCAACAAGGACAGCCAGAGAAATTAAAATAAAGCATTTTACCTCAGTTTTTTATGGAAAAAGAAATTGTCTTTGGCTTTGCTGTCTGATCTTGAAGTAGCTTGGCTCAGTACGTAAATATGAATGATTCAGTGCCTTTAGTGAAGTGACATAATTTTAATGTGTGTTCTTTACTATTTACTATGAAAGATCAATAAGAGTTTTATGCTTCTTAAGATTTCAGTCTCTGTGGGTCACCATCTGGCAGACTAAGATTAAAACCAAATCCATGGAGCATCAGTGAGTTGAGGTGAAGTGGAAGGATGCTCTGTTCCACTTGTGTGGGGGTTTTTTTGGTCGTTGTTCTTAGAGATTTATAAATATCTGCCTGAATTAGGATAGTGGATTTGGCCCACAAGGTTCTGTCGGTTGTCATGTTTCCTGTAACTTCTGGGAAAAATAAACCAAAAGGATGTGAGACAGTTTTATGATCCACCTCAAGACATCTGAGTGGTAGGAGAAAGTCATAAACCTATGATTATTATTCTTTAAGTAATACTTTTTCCATGGAAAATATGACATGAGGTAGCTGCTAAATTTTTATCTTATTTTAACCTGGCTAGTAGATTCCCATTTTGTGATAGAGAACTTGTATATTTTTATATATAAATCCATGTACCAGATTTTTGCATGTACTCCACTCCTTTGATTACACTTGTTTTGAGGTAGTTCCTGCCTTTTTCATCTCTCTGTCCCAGGTGGCAAAGCTGGCAGCTGTTTCTTCTGGGCTGCCATTTATATGTATTACTGTATATGCAGCAACAGAAAAGGAATCAAAAAGTCAGCCGGTGAAGCCAGATGAGGTATGAATCCTCCTCTTTATTGGTCTTTAAAATAATACTAGAAAAATCTGCAGAATAGCAGCTCTTTCCATTGAATTATATTACCCAGTAACTAAAAATATATAGCAAAGTAATATGTGATAATGAATAACTGACCACTATAGCTCAAATAAAACACGAAGTGTTACAATACTAAATTAGTAAAGTTTTATCTCATTTTCATTATTACGGTATTTCAAAAATGAAGTCAGAAAAGGTAAAAGTAGAATAGTTACTGATGGGTCTTTTTCTAATGTGCAATTTCTAGTAATACACACATCCATTTTCTGATTATTCTTGCTCATGCCTTCACTGAATGAAAAATACTTTATCATACTCAATAATTCTACTTGTTAGAACCTCGTTTCAGCTTTCATTTCTGAAGACTGAAGTTACACTTGTGTAGAGTCAGTTTGGAACTCTAAAAGTCCATCATTCCATGTGGAGGTTTTGTTTGTTTTAGTGGGAACACTGAGGGTTTGCAGGCTTGAAAATCCCCCTCGAAGTGTAACAACTAAAGCAAATAGAGAACTCTCTCCCTGCTGTACACCTTTGTGTGTGCCTTTGTTTCCAGCTCCCAATTTACAGTGCACCCCCTCTGAAGTCAAAGTACCTTGAGGAGCAGCCTGGGCGCCTGCAGCAGCAGCTCTCGGCAGTGCGACATTCCACCAGCCGCTATTTTGGGTGGTGCCAGGTAAGAAATACCTGCACCCACACTTTCCTACAGTTCCTCACAGCACGAGACTAAACCATTGAAAAATCCGGTTACCTCCCCCTGGAGGGTTTTTTCACAGTTCCTCATCGTACATGAGATGATTTAGGATGGAAAAAGAGCCCTCCTTCTGAGCAGCAGCTATGTTGGTATGTTCTTGCTGGCAGAACTTGAGGGCGTTTTGGAGTCTGAAATTCCAGATGCAGTCCATGGGGAAGGAGCTGCTTCTAAAGGGCAGTGTCTGACAAAAAAGACAGAGTGCATCCCATGTACCTGGTGAAGCAGGTTGTTCCTCCCTGGTGACCAGAAATACCTCCCAGCTCTGTCACTGCATGTCCAGTGCAGGGGGAACTGCAGTGCCTGTCACTGCTCTCGTACCTGCTGAGAAACAGCAGCTTCACCCTGGCTGCTGGCAGGAGATTTTATGCTTGTGTTTTGCTTTTACAAAGTAGACCCTGATGTTTGAAAACAGCAAAAAATTCAAAATGTCTTCCTATACTTTCTGTAAATAATGATTCCATTGGTCTGTGGAAATGTTGTCGGTGACTGCATGACTGAAATACTCTTGTTATAAATCTGTACCAAACTTTTTCGTGCCATTAATCACTGAGAGTTCCCTACACTGAGTAGGAGTGACCTCTGGTGGTACAAATTCCGTGTTGCTCTTCCAAACAGTTTCTCTGGGAAAGTCTCTAGGGAAGAGAAAATTGTATTTTATAATGGAATTTTCCTATATTATACAGCTGGCATCCAGATGTTTTCCTGCTCTACAGTTCCTGAGATGTCAGTTTTAAAAGTGAGACTATATTAGAGAGTTTTTTTTAACTAATTGTTAGTGGAAGTTTTAAAAATATAAATATGTTTGTCTGCATAGTTGCTATACAAGGTCACTGATCTGGTTTGGATTTTTTAAAGTTACACAGTATTTCTTTTGTCTCATTGTACTGAGCCATACATAAACAACTGCTTTTGCAGACATTTTACTTTCTGGTTTCATTTTTTTTTTCCTTTGTAGAGTGCTTATGTCTTTGTTAAAAATGGAGTAATGGATTCAATTCAGTTTGGAAAAGGTAGGCAAGTCACCTATCTGCCTCATTTCATTTATATTAACTCTTAGTAAAATCAAAACTTTCATTTCATAAGTGGGAAATAAAATTACTGATATTGAATTGTTCTGCTTCTTTTCTGTATTTTTTTTTCCCAATTTTTAGATGCTTATGTTTACCTGAACAACCCCCCTGCAGATTTTCTTCCCAAAGCCGGTGTAATTACGCTGTCAGGCTTAGCTGGTTTAGTGCTGGCAAGGAAAGGTAGGGTTTGCATGTTTTCATTATTGGTCTGTGGGATATGTAGCATGTAAAAGTTGTAATGGTCAGAGTACTCTTCTGAAACACTGGCAAAAGCCTGTGGGAGTGAAAAACCATCCTTCCTGGTAAATGGAAGGGACATGATTGATTGGTGGTAGAAGCTGGCTGAGAGCTGACCGAGCAGGATTAGGCAGACTAATGACTCAGTTGTTCTCATTCTTCACAATATTGGAAAACCTAGTCTGGGATTATTTCTCTTTCAGAATATCAATATCTCCTGCATTTAATTGCTACAGCTTCTTAGCTTTGCATTTCATTATTGTCTAATTATTCAAAATATTTGGCTTTGTACAGGTTCTAGGATTAAGAAAATTGCTTATCCATTGGGACTTACTACTGTAGGATATTCTGTTTGTTACCCTGCTCAGTCAGTGGTCATTGCTAAGGTGAGTGTCTGGCTTTATCTTTGGTCATTTCCAACACACTGAGACAGGTATGAATCCTTTAAAACTGGATCCAGTCTGTTTGCCAACATTGCCAGAACACTGTTTGCTGATGAGGTTTTGATTTCATTTGGAGTAGGTGGATTTAGCATGGAAATCTTACTTGTGGATTCCTAATACCAATTTAAACATTATTTAGGATTTGCTTCATGCAAGGGATATATGCACTAGATCTTGAAAAGCAGATGCCTTAGTATGGGGTCAAGCATGTTCTCATGCAAACATGATTAATTTCATTTGAATGCTCTGTGTGTCTTTGTATTTTTAAAGCTGTTGTTAAATTATGTTTTTCTAAAAAAATAGGTAACAGGGAAAAAGTTACTCTGTGCAAGTCATCAGACCTATGAGGCTGTGAGGTCACTGTGGGCAGAAAAGGAAACTGTCACCAAGGTAGGACTTGGGAAGTAACAAGAACTCGTATATTGAGAGGGAGAAAAAGGTCAGTTAGAAAGTTATGAACTCTCCTGCTGATACTGTTTAAAATGTACTGATTGTGTTAGCCAGGCACAAACCCCAGTCTGTTCTTTTTGTCACAGTGTTTAATTGCTCTTACACCTTTCAGACCAACAGATATTGAGATCCCCTCTGTAGTCCCCCAATACAGGCAGGGTGCACAAGAGGAGAATGAGTTTCTCTCAGAGCTCATTTTTTATCTTGATAAAAGATCCATTCTGATTCAACCTTTGGTCTTAAGCAGCCCCTGAATTTAGGCTAAAGACACTCAGGATTACAGGAGGTATGAGTGGCTTATTCTTCTACAGTCCTTGTGAGAAATCTGTTTGAATTACCCTGTGATATGAATTGTCCATGTCTGATTTATTTCTTCTGCTTGTCCTGTCCTCATTGCAGCCATAGTGAATAAATGGTCAGTAACCTCTTTATATTGACCTATTACATATGGAAAAGTTACCATGGTTTTGGACATTCTCTTCTCCAGTATAACCTTCTCTTACAGCGCAGGCTTTCTGAGTGTGACATAATTCTTGTTCTCCTCTGAATTCCCTCTAGTTTCTCTGCTTTTTCTGTTTTTAGGAGATTTTGTGTGTGGTTTGTGTTGTTTGTGGTTTTTAAGTGAAGTGGTCAAAATAGGACATAGTAAACAGCTGAGGCCTTGTCAGCAGTGAGTAGAGGGCAATATTAATGTTCAGTAAATTGCATATTGGAATTTGAGTTAGTAATCCAGAATTAAATAGACGTTTTATCCAACCTGGAAAGGTTTTTTCTCATGTGGGAAAAAGAAACCTTGACAAAAGTAGCACTTCCGTGAGTAAAATTTCAGCTTTGCACAGTAATTTTTTGTTGCTCTTTTCAAAGAAGATTTCAGTTTCTCAATTACATTAACATGTAGAAGTATTTTGCTTTAAATTTACAGTGCTCATTGGCATGCAGTCCTCACCTTTTATTTCCTCTGAGAAGCACAAATGGAATTCTGAGTTTTGAAAATGAGATTCAGATAACTGTCATTAAACTGATAGTGAAACAAGAATTGATGCGGTGCAGGCACTTTTATTAACTTCATTTTTTTTCCCTGAGTGAAGCCTGTTCCCAAGATATATTATTTTTCATCACTAGGATGTTACCATGATTTTTCTTCCCATCTGCTGCTGACTAGGGGTAGTAAGTGTTCTGTACACACTCAGTGCTATTTCAGTCTTGTGTAAGGCTAAAAAGGCTCCTCACCTGGAAATGAACTTGTGAAGTTCTTGAAGGGTCTCAGGTAAAACCACAGCTTCAGACCTAAGTATATACTCATGACAAATTCCCTTATACATTAATTTAAAGTTATTCTAGCTACTCTTTGGGGTTTCATGCATTTTATTTTTTCCAGCTGAGTCCCTTGTGTGCAGTTGACTAGCTGAGTATCGTTGTATGATGTCATATCTGAAAATAATTTTATAAAAGACAAGCTCCCAGACTTGAAAGCTTTATTTTGCAATAATGTATTAAGCATATACCCATGTGCTTTCTTTTATTAATGTTTGGTTCGCAGCTGCAGCAAGAGTCAAAACCAATTATGCAAGAAGATAAGAAAAAGAAAGGAATTTCTAGTACCAAACCTGAGTCTGCTATTGAGTCAAGTTCATTTAACAGAACAGAATCTTCTCCAGTAGAGTGTTGGAGTAATGATCCAGTGCCTTCATCAGGTGAATTAAACATTTCAAGTGTAATCTCAGGGCAACTTGCAAATCCAATTAGTTGACTTAATTTTGTACTTACTCTTGCTCTAAACTGGAGCAGACTGTCAGTGCATGTTATTCTTGAGAGCATATTTTACGTGCTGTCATTTAATACATGTTTCAGTGCCTCAGGGAAGCTCTGGTAATTTTCTCACTGTGGACCCTGTCATAGTATCAGAATTATATATTTGCTGTTCTCTCTCAATAATGTCAGAGGACCAATATTAATGTAAACCAGGTTCTTTTGTAGCCCAAAATAAGGAATAATCCAAATGCAAAACACACAAAAAAGTTTTAATTTGGATTACAATTAGAAGATTGAAGTTTCAAATTGATTTCATTACTTTTAGCCTCTGCTAACAATGCAGAGATGATCCACAGTGAAATGAAAGAGGAATATGCAATTGAGAAATGAAGTGTTGGATTTTATTTTGCTGGGTTTACTGCAGTGGTTCCTTGTGCATCTTCAGTAGTTGAGATAATCAGCTAGATCATGTAACAGCCTATTTAACTGACAAAGATTTGATAGTCCAGTTTGTAAGAGAAAACAGTGGAATTACCTATTAAAGGAGAACTAAATTTGTTTTAAAATCTTGTTACCTTTTGTAAAGGCAATTTCTGAATTTTATTTGTTAAAAGGAAACCACTTGGAAGGAAGGAAGGAAGGAATTATTACCAGAGATTTTTTTCTGGAAAGCAAGCAGAACGTACTTGAATGAGGGTTTTGATATGTTTCCCCTTTATTTTCACTATAGCGTGCATTCACATCTTTGCTTTGTACCTGAGTTTGTTCTGATTTAGTTTGTGGAATGCTTTGATCTGTTTTTACATTTGCCTCAGGCCAAACTGTCTTTATTGGGTTTGTGTATATAGATCTCCCTTTGCTTTCATAGGTAGAATTAGTTCATGTCCCTAATACAGCCAAAAATATCCATGCCCTAAATGAATCTGTGTTGTCAGAGATGTTTATTTTCTCAGTCCAAATGGGGCAAAGCTTTCAGGAGAATGTAACACCCTTTGTTGAACCAACTGATGTAGCTGGAAAAGAAGCAGATCAGGAACAGGAGACACAGCCCCAGAAACCGGCCTTGGTATTCCCTTAGAGCCTCTGGAATTGCAGTATCATTAAATGCCAGCCTGTGCAGTCCTTCAGAGTGAGTGGGAGGGTTCAGTGTTTCACTAAACTCAGTTCATGGTTTTTGGAAGTCATGAAGTGAAACCAGGTACGGGTGTTTGTCTTCATTTGGAATTCTTCCCATCTGGCAGCAGCTTCAGGGGAGATCTGGCAGGGTTGGTTTTGGGAGTCAGCTCTGCTGCTGGGAGCAGTGGGGCAAGAAACACTGGAGATGTTTTTCCTGTGCCTCAAACTTTCCCTTCCTTTCCCTGTGTTGGGCAAAGCATCATGATTTCTTCTCTCACTCTGCTGTGTTAGGAAGGGCTATTGGAGAGTGGGAGGAGATCCTGTACTCCATCCACTGCTGTGCTCACCATTCCAACAAGCCCTCATCCTCCTCTGTCACTTTTCAACGCACTTTGAACTAGACCAGACAGATTTTGATCATTTCTAAGTGTTTGGTAATGCAGAAATTATCAAAATGTATCACTAAGCCTATTTCCCCTACAGCTCAAATATATGCCTATTTTTTAACCATATTTCTTTATCATCTCTAACAGGAACAGTGAAGAAAACAAAATTTAAGCCTGATCCAAAACTTATGGACCATGGTCAGTCCAGCCCCGAAGATGTGGACATGTACAGTACCAGAAGCTAAGCCAAGTCTGCTTTATAAACTGCAAAATGTTACAGATAAGGGGGGAGGGAAGAAGGGAAGGAGTAATCTTTACAAAATATACTCTGTGAGGTATAATTTAATCAGATATTTTCTTATCTCTGAATTTGTATTATTGACTTATATGATTCTGTTTAGTGCTTATTTTGTTCCTGACTCCATATAAGCTTTGGGAATTCACTCACTGTCAGTGTCATCAGTGAGACACTGAGGAAAGAAGATTTGTCAGTGTCTTCTCCCAATGAGGTTTCTCTGTGCCAAACTTGCTAATAAATATCACTTCACAAAAGGATATTTGAAAATGCAAACATATCTCTGCTTTGGCTCAGATGTTCATTGATCTGAAAGAACAATGTGAGGGATGGGGTTTGCAGAGGCTTCTTTGTCTTTTATCTTTCAGCTCTGGAATGAAGTGCGAGTTCCTGCTGGTCTGAGTACCCTTACAATCTCCATGGTTGTGTCATGTGAACAGCACTGGCTTTAATGCTTGTGTAAAACAGTCGCTTTTTTCATTACAAAATAATTTGTTACTGTTTGCCTCTTTCACAAAGGTGAATGGAAACAAGTCCTTGTCCTGCACGCCTCTGGTGTCTTCAGATGTCACTGAAGTTGGGCAAAAACACACAATTGATCTCTAAACATCCTTTCTAAACTATGCATAAGCTTTCAGCTAATTCTAATACTTTGAAGAACTGTGTATAAATTGCTTAATCCATGATACTGATACTAAATCTATATAAAATCCATTAGAAATGTTTAGGAAGTTGGAAATCTGTAGTTCCAAGGTTTGAACTGATGACAGATAGTAAAAATGCAGAAGTAGTAGGCAGACAACTTTTTCTTCCCACAAGTTTGTATGCAATACCCGTGGATTTTGGTAGGATTTCTGTGAAATTCTGTGTTTTTGCCATAAGAAAGAAATTTGAAATTCATGTTTCTGGGGTGAAGCTTTCAAACACTGCTTTTATCACTGTGTATATCACTGTAATTCTGTTTATCCTCCATTTCTCTTCATTCTGTTACCTTTCAATTAATGAAAATACAGGCTTTGCTGTAAAATTGAGGGGGGAAGCAAGAGAAGCCATACGAACAGATAGTTTGGTTGGAAGACTAAAGCCTGAATTGCTGCTGTTCTCAGCACTGGGATGTGATGGGATATTTGCTCCTGCTCTCCAGAAGATGAGAGTTCACAACCTGATTCCTTATTCCAGGGCGGATAATGCAGAGGCAAAAATTACCAGTGAAATACAGGGAGAATTCTGGGTGTCCCTGAGGGATTAGCAGAAGTTGTGAGGAGATGCTGCAGGATGGAATGTGCACAAGGCACAAGGTGAATGAGCAAAAGGAGAAATAGTAAAGCTTTTAGGAATCAAGTTGATATTTTGAAATCCAGATTTCAGGTAAAGTGTTGGTCTTTGTTACACAGAGTCCAGTGCAAGGTGAGGTCAGATAATGTGAAGTTTAAAAAGAAGAATTCTATTAGTTAAACTTGCCTGGAACAGCTAACAGGATTTAATGTGTTTTGTTTCTTTAATCATCTTTTAAAGGCCCAGGCAACTGTCAGAATTCAGGCAGCAATCAGAGGATATTAAATCAATCTTCAGAGAGCTCCTGGACATGACACATTTAGTGTTTCATCACAGAGAGAGGAGTAGAAAAATTACATGGCTGGGCTTCATATACCATTTCCAGGGAAACAGATGAAGACCTAAGTGAAAATTGTGAAGAAATTATCATTTTCAAGTGCATGACTGGATGCCAGAAATTGTATTATCTGTCTCCCTTTGATGACATTCTGGATAAAAAACATAAAGGAAAACCCATCTGCTCTGCTCCTAAATTGTTAAATTCTAATTTTGAGTGATGTGCTACCACAGCAAGTCAACAGGAAAGGTAAGATGATGCAGATTTGCTTGGATTTTTGCAGGAGTTTACTGTGGTGAGATTTTTCAGGACATAGTGAAAAACTATGGCCAGGAATTGGTCTGCTGAGAGCAGGGAGAGCAGCTGCCTTGGGTTGTTCTGTGGAAGCAGCACATGCCCTTTCCAGGAGAGCAGGCCTCAGGAGACTGCCTCTTCCCAAAAGTGCCAGAAGCTGCTCTGGCACTGCCAGGTTTTTAGGGCATTTCCAGTCAAAGCTGGTGATACACGTGAGGGTGTCTGCTCTGCAGAATGTCCGCTGGCTCCTTGGCTGGGCAGGCAGGAGTCCGGTGTTCATGCAAGCCCCTTCCATTGCAGCCCCCATCTTGTTCATGCTGTGCATGGCCCTGGTACACAAAGCTGTCCTGGGGCTGTATTTCAGTCTGAAATTACTCCTTAGGGAAATTGGGATAGAGCTAAACCTCAGCGTTAAACATCTTCTGGAATATAACTTAAAACTAGTGTTCCTGCCCACTCCTGAATGAACAGGTGGCTCACGGAAGGGAGTCGCTCTGCTGTGTCATTTCTTCATGGTGGGTGAGTGAGCAGCACAGGTTTATTGCGGCTCAGGGTTTGCCAGGTGCCTGCCCCATCCCTGCAAGTGTCCAGCGCCAGGATGGACAGGGCTTGGAGCAATTTGGGACAGTGGAAGGTGTCCTGCCCATGGCAGGGGGTGGAAGAAGATGGGATTTAAGGTCCCTTCCAGCCCAAACCAGTCAGTGATTCAGTGACTGTGATGATATTATTGTCACTTTTTAGTTTAGTTTTTTTCATCAGCTGAGATTTCTCTGTCTCATCAAGGCAGGGTAATTTTCTGTTTCATTGTATCAACAGTTTCTGTTTACTATCTCCACACAGTGGGGTTAAAATTAGAGGGTTTTGGTTATGAAACAGGTACAGCTAAAGACAACTGTTCCCTAACTGCAGCCAAAGAAAGTGGGAGAAAAAGCTGGAAAGTTTTGCATTTTGGCTGAGTGTGTTCTCTGCTTTCAGTTCAGACATCTGAACCTTCAGGGCTTATATAATACTTTACAGGTGACTGCAAGGAGCTGTAGCCACACGCCTGTATTAGTAATTTCTAGTAAAGGTGCTATGCAATGGCTTTAAAAAAGCAAATTCAGATCTCCATGATGCCATGCTTGTGAGTCCTGGGTAACCATGTGCCTGACTTGGTGTTCTTGAAGATTTCAGACCCAATAGGCAATTCTGTTACAATGAAAAATTAATATTAAACATGGGTAAAGTTTTATTGTGAGACATGGTTTTATTAATTTATAGTGAAACACTTTGAAATGCCTCTCAGATGTATCCTTAAGAGTCACTTAAAGTTTATTTCACAATGCAATACAGTAACATCATAAAAGTAAGAATGTATATTGTAATTTTTATATACATTATATATTTGTGAAAAATTCAGTGTCTTAAAGAATGGGGTCACATGGTATTTTATAATACAGAAATAGCTTTAATTTAATGCATGTTTTTTTTATTTATGGTTGATTGTATTCAATATAGAGAGATTTGGAACTTGTTGATATTAATTTTTTATTTAAATAAAACTGATTGTGATACTTTATTTTGTCATATCACTGTGAAGCACCTGGAAATAAAGGGTGATAAGATACTTTCTAAAAAGTAAGTTTAACTTTTGTCTGTTGTTTCATCTGGAGAAAAATTGTCAATTCCTTCCCTTTCAGCGTTCATTTTGGTAATGACTGAGTCACACTTGGTTCATTAATGCTGGGGATAAAACTTCACCCCCGAAGTACTGAAACACTCCTGGAAGAAATCACTGAAGTAACAGGACAGGTTAATGCTCAGTGTTCTAAATGTTGAGAAGTGCTTCCATTTTCTTTTCTTGGTATTTTTTACTAAAGAATGGTGTAGTTCAGGGCTTGGAAAAACTAAAGCTTTTATCCATGCTTGAGGAATGACACTGTTCAAGAAGGAAGCAGGTAGTAAACATGTTTACCTCAATGTGACTCCGTGCCAGTCTTCCAGGTAAAGTAATTTGCCAACCAAGGGTCATAAATTATGTAATCCATGGTGTAACCTAAAGAGTAAATTACTCGAAAGAAGGAAAATGGTATGAATGATAACACAGCTGTTGTAATGGCAGACTGTCACTGTGATTCTTGAACAAGTTGGGAAATACTGTAAAGGTATTGGAATGCAGCAGTGTAGTTGTAGTGAAAATTTGGAGTATTTCCAAATCACAGTAAAATGCTGAAAATGTATTTTAAATCCAAAGAGAAAATGGGGTCCTACAAAGCCTGTACTTTTTAAAAAGGACAATCAGTAGCACTGGACTGTGTAATTTTTATTGTAAATTGCAGGCATTCCCAGAAGCCAAGCTCAGCTCTGTGCTCATGGTAGGTTGCAGCCAAGAAAGGCTGTGATGGAAGCCATTGTACAAGTCAGTGTAACTTTTATGCTGCCCCAGCATTGATGTGTTTTTCTTGTGGACCAGAGCCAGAGTACAAACCCCAGTGAAACCCTGGGTTCACTTGGGCAGAGTCAGAGCACCCTTGCTCAAGGTGCAATTAATCCTTTGCCCTTTTGTTTATGGCTGTGGGAGATGGATTTTGCTGCAGCAACTGAAAGAAATTCCATTGCTGTGACCAGGGAATAGGTGTAAACTGAGCCTGTCGTGTTTTCAAGGCTTGGTAACCTTTTCTGGGCTCTATTTATAGCAGTCCTGGTATCAGCGTTTGAGGAAATTTGCAGTTTGTGCTCAGTTTGTGTCACCCTCAGGACCCCTGCAATGCTGCAGGAGGAGAGTGTTCTCCAAAGCCATCTTGAACCAGATCTGAAATGAATTTATATTAAAGGCAATGAGCATTTCCATCTTCCACCATTAATTTTGGTTGTTAACTTCGGTTTAGTTGTATGTCTCTATTTGAAGAAATTAAATTAGTCTGGATGTCGTTACAGAATGCATAACTTGGCACTTGATTCTGCTGAGTTCCAGAAACTCAGACAAAAAGAGGAGGAACTGGGTGTGCTGTGGAATACAAAGCTCTCAGTTGTTCAGGTCTACTGGCATTGGGTTTATTTGCTGCTACCCAAGTGGGCACTGAAAACAGAAATCAGCTCATGGCCTTTGCAGCCAGGTCCAAACCTGCTGCATCCAGTAAATTCCAATGATGTAACAAAGTCAAGAGTTTGGGGTTTTTAACCTGCTTCATTAAAACATCTCACCCAAGTAAAAACTGCCAATTGCATTTCTGCATCCTTGAATTAAATGTGACAGCCCCAGGTAAAGGTGTTTGTTTATCACCCAACGTGAGACACCAGCACTCAGCAGCTGGGAGCTGAGCAGAGAGGACTCCCTGTCAGCCAGAGCATCTGCAGGAACTGCTTCTTCACACTTCTGCTTTACGTCAGAAGAAGGATCATGCAATTTCTTTTACTGAGGTAAATATTAACTTCGTTTTGATGTGTTGTAAAGCTATCTTCTGGCAGGGCTGAGAATCTCTTATCTACGACTGTACTATTAAGTGCTGTTGGGTTTTCGCCAAAGCAGTATTCTTTCAAGAATTTGCTAGGCATTGATTTTTAGAGATCATTATTTATCCTTTGAAAAGCAAAGGTTGAAGTTTACCTTTAGCTGTTAATGTAACTGTGGTTGGCATGTTTGCATAAGCAGCCAGTTCCTGTCAAATTAGGAAATCCCCACTGGGGTTTTATCAGTTATGGATTAATTTTGAGAGCACTGTCCTAAGAACAATGCTTGTGCTAACTTCACCTTCAGTGCACTTACACTCCACAAACTTTTGGTGTATCCTGTGTACTCTTCAGGGTGACCACATAGTCAGGATCTTCTTGTGCAGTGAGTGCTGAGAATTTTTAAGGATTCTTTAAATAATAAAGAGGCAAGATGACAGGGCGTGTGCGAAGGTGTGAGTTTCTGTCATCACTCATCCTTGCCAGAGGGGTATTTTCTATTCTTTTCTCAGAAAAATGAATAATTAACTAACAAACTTGATGGTAGATGCATCCAATTACAGGATTCCCTCCTGCCCATCTCATCCCTCTTAGTTGGCTTTGTCCTGTCTTTAAAAACAATGTCTGCTCCAGGAACTTCATCTGCAGATACTTTCCAAGTTTGTTATCTGTAAAAGGTAACATAAACCTAAAAGGAAAAGAAATAAATACTCCTGACAAATACCTTAATGTGCGTTGAAATTCAGGTCGTTAAATTAATACCTCATATCCGATATCAAAAATTCAGAAGTAGCAAGATTAATGAGATATTTTTATGGAACTACCCAGTTTGATAAGGGAAAATATGATGGGTACGTGATCAGGAAGTTGTATCAGTTTTAAGTTAATTAGTAATTCTTTATAGAGAAGGATGCTGTAAAACAAGCTCAAAATCCACAATCCACAGTAGCAGAAAGGGAATTTCATTTTGCTGCTGGCAAAGTCTGGAAGAAAAGCTCTTTTGCCTCAGTTGTCTCCAGGATGTCCATTCTGAAAGTTCTGCTGTGTGTCCTGGTCCTGGCCAGCCCCTTGCTGAGTGAAGCTTTAGGACGTAAGAGCTGCTGAAACTCTGCTTTGTGGCTTGTTAGAACTGGGATGTGGCCATGTCCACTCCCCTGGGGGAGTGCTGCTGGGGCATTGCAGTCCCACAGGGAGGGATTGCTGCTTGGGAATTCTCCTTGGGCTTTAGGTAGAGTTTATTTGAAATAACGGGAAAACAATGGAAACGTGAAAACCTTGGTGTGACAACTGTTGTCCTGTGTTCGGTGTCACAGGAAAGAGGTTACAACCATATGAATTACACCTGAAAACTCAGTATCCTGGTGGGTTGGAATAATTTTGAGTCAATCTCTGAATTTCAAAAGGGTATTTTTAAATGAGTTAAATGGTTTGGTTCTTTTTCAGTGGGAAAAATACTTGGTATATGGGTTAAAAAATAATACACTTCTTTATAGCAAGTGTTCTTAGACTTTTTCTGATGCTAACAGGATGAAAATCATCAATAATTAAGAGCATGACAACCAGAATGCACTGAAAGAAAGGTTATTTTAAGTGAGAATCTGAGTAATGGAATTGTCTCTGGTTCTGTTAGAGTAGACCAGTATTGGTCTGCAATTATTTTATGGGATGATTTCCCACAGATTTTAATGGATTGATTTGTGTATTTTATCATCACTCTTCTTTACCTGGTAGCTACCAGTTACTAGTAATTGGGTAGCAAAGAATAGAGGGTGGGAGTGCCAAACGTGCTGGCATTGAAGGCTGATTAAGGCTGCTGAGGGAGTTATTTTTAGCCAGCCAAATACCTGTGAAATACTGTGAACACTCAGCTTCTGGAACATAATTTACAGCCCACAGTGTTTACACAGCAAAGAGAGAGAGGAGAACCAACATTAATGCAAACCAGATCCTTTTGTAGCCTAAACCAAGGAACAATCCCAACTCAAAACACACAAAAAGGTTTTAATTTGGATTATAATTGGAAGGTTGGAATCTCTAATGAATTTCATGACTTTTAGTCTTTGCCAACAATCCAGAGATGATATATAGTGGAATTCAGACACAACCATACTCAAATGATGTGATAAAAATCATAACAACGCAAGCCATACAATTTCCTGGCCAACTGGAAGATGGGTGCACATTCAGCGTAAAGTAATTTAAGCAGGCAAATTTTCAATTCTCAAATAGCTTCACATTTTCAAGGGCCAAGTCACTGGAAAGTAAGATTTAGTATCTACAGATTACATATGAAGCTAAAATTTCTGGTGTAATTAGCAACACAGCCCACTGACAGCATGTTACTGTAGAATTGCATTAAGTGTACTTGTTTTGTTTTCATTCCCAGCCAGCTGCACTGGAGTTGGGGACTTTGAGGACTGTCTGGGTAACACAGATGAATTCTGTCCTACCAATATTCCTTGTCAGTGTAAAAATGAAGAACCTTTTTGCAGGTAGTGTGTGGGCTTGGTTTGTTTGTTTAAATAAACACCATGTAAATGTCAAATATACTCTAAATGATGAACTAAATTTAGACCTTGCAAAGTGATCCATGAAAATAGATGTTAATCTTCATTCACAATCTGCATAAGTTTATAACTGGTACAAAGCATCAAATCTGGGATCTGAGCACAGTGTTTTCTCTTTAAAAATATGTGTGGGCCGTGCTATTCCTATTGTAGGTAACCACTGTAATCCTGAATTTTTGCATGCTCCCTGTTCTCTCAGATATTCTACTTTAGAACTGAATTAGCTGTGTAATGGCAAGTTCATTTTTTCCAGGCTGATCAAATTTTCTTCTTTGAGTTAAAAAAATAGGTATCTTAATGTTCTATTTTCCATTACATAGTTGGTTTTTTTTTTTTCCTTTTAAAAAATCGATGTCATAATGACACCCAGCAACGTGAGGTTTCACTTCCAGCCAGCAGCTTTGCTATGCTCACAGCTGACAAAGAGATCTTTGCCCTGAGCCCAGGCCATGACTTGGCTACTGCACCCTGTTCCCAGCAAAACTTATCTCAGACTCCTGAAATGCCAATTTGGACTTGATTGGCCTGGAACCTGGCAAAGTACTTTTGTATCAAATCTGCAAACACATGGGTGTAACTAAGATAAATAACACCTTCAAGCAAACAGGAAAAATAGTGAATCTCTTGGCCCCTGTGGTGTTGAATAATAAATAATTATATAGCAAAATATTATAATTTTTCAGTATTGCTTACTTTTGAATTAAAATGATGTTGCTAAAAATTCATATTTTTCTTTGCAGATGTGAATACTTCAGAATAGGCTGGATGGAGTACTGGTACATGGGCCCCAGATGTAACTACCTTTGGAACACTCTGAATTTCATTTTAGTGGCTACTATTCCTGGAGTGGCACTGGTTATCATAGTGATATTTTCCTTTGTCTACTGCTCAAAAAGGGAAAAAGCTGGGTAAGTGATTCTGGGTGCACTTATAAGGAGCTTTATAATCAACATGGAAGTAAAGCAAAAGGAGTCTGGTATTCTGGATAATTTTTAACCCCTGGATATTTAAAAGCACAAGATTGCCATACTGCCAAAATACTATTTATACAATTTAAAACTAAATCAAAGCATCTTACCTGAGCACTCAACACTTACTCAGCATTTTACCACTGTGTGCAGAACCACTCTCAGTCATTGCTTTTCCTTAGGGCTCACCAGGCAAGCTTTAAAGATTGATAAGTACATTTATTACTTAAATTCAACTCTATTAAATGTGTATTTCTGATTTATTTGTTCATAAGTATTGGCTTTTTTTCCCCAAGTTTAAAAAAAAAAAGGAGTAAGACCGATAACCATTGACAAGAGGTTTGGTGTTTAAACACGATTCCTCCCACTCTTTAGTCTCAGATATTGGCAATTTGAGCTGCTTTTTGCTTTCAGCCCTCTTTCCCGGTGATACCTCTCCCAAGCACACAGACAATATGGGATTTTCTTCTGTCACTGAGCCCCAGCAGTGTGTCACTGGTACTTCCTCCGACATAGAAAAGCTGTGGTAATACACAGCTCTTGTACAGCCATTGCCACAAGGACATCTAAAGCTGTGACATGGCTGTTGAACCAATCTGCAGCACAAAAAAGATTTGTCAAGACCCTCACCATTGCTAATGCTCTAAATTCTCATTGTTCCCCCCCCAGGAAGCAGCCAAAGCCTCCATCCAGTGGAGCACAGCCCAACCCTGCGTTCAGTGCTGACACTGCTGCCAGCCTGGGGCACGGGCACCAGCAGCCACCTGCGGTAAGAGATGGGGCACAGCACAGCCCCCAGGCTGGGCCGAGCCTGGAGGGGAATATTTGTGTGTATGTGTATGTTCATTTCTTCTTTCGGTTCTTCAAGGGATTATTTTAAAGGAGCACACAGTGTGTGAAAAGACACCATTGAAGGCTGTCTGAGAAAAGGAAGAAAATAATCTAGTCTGCACATTATTTTCTGCTAAAACCCATCTGTAAAGTATCAATATCTTGGCAATGCAGCAGGTCTGAGCCTGCCTTTACCAGGAGATGGTGCTGTTTAATTTTTAACTAATTTGGAATTTAGTCCTGCTGATGCTGTTGTTTCCAAGGTGTGAATCAGACCCAATCCTGCAGTTTGGTAGGGAAGGAAACCCTTTGTAAAAGGAAACTTTTTTGGGTCAGGGCTGCAGGACTTAGGGCTATGTCACACCCCAGACTGTGAGTTGCAGCCCAGACATTACATTTTGTAAGTGAAAAATTGGTTTATACCTTCTAACCAACTGTTCCTGGAGAGTGGGTTATTCTAATTTGTTGTCATTTTGCTCTGCATAACCACCTGATCCCCTACATACAGAATGCCTGGGTTGGACAAATTCCAAAAGCTGTACTGAAAATACAAGATTTTGATGATGCCTCAATCCCAAAGCAAAGACAGAATTACAGGTATGCTCCTATTTTTTGTTTTTTGTGCTCATTTTCACTTTATACCCTGGTTTGGAGACTCAGAGTGACTTTGCGGCTTTGCCAGTGGCACAGCAAGCGACAAAGGTCCAATAAATGGCAAAGCTTTTGACTGGATTATTCACGTACAAATCCTAAAATACTGGTTTATCCAGAGGCTTCTCTGGTTTTCCTCTAATCCCAGAGGTATTCATTTCATTACTATTTCGAAACACAGTTTCCCTACTTGCATTTCCTCACTTGAATCCCCCCTCAGCACCCAGCACTGCTGCAGCTCTTACTGCACCTTCTGCAGAGAACTTGTTTGCCAGGGTGCAGCTCAGAGAGAGCACAGCATTCTCCTCACATGTAGCAGGGTTCTGCTGCACAGACAGGCTGGAGCTTGCTGATATTTCAGTCCCTCAAGGAGGTCTGTTTTTTTTCTAATATAAATGTTGAAAATGTTGAAGGTATAGCTATCATGAACTTAAAATATTTAGAAAATAACTGTAGGAATATAGAAAATCAGGTACTCTGGCATTGTTTGTTGTGACAGTAAAAAGAAAATAAAAGCTTAAGCAGAATGTTGCTTCTATAAATTCACTCTTCTCTGTGTTTGCAGTATGAGGGTTTGACAGTAAAATGAACTTAAAAGACCTTTTAGATGTTATTGCCTCAATGCCATGCATGCAGTAATGAGCTTTAATACTTCTATATTTCAGTTTAAACTAACACTTTATGCAATTCACAGTATATTATAAGGTTTTTAATAACCATTTTCTCTTTTGCATAGTCCTGTCTATGCTCAGCCTCTAAGGACAGCAGATCCAGCATCAGACTATTTCCCTCACTTCCGAGCCCAGCAGGAGTTTGACTATCCCAGGAAGAATTTGCCTTATCCAGATTATCCAGATGGGAGTCAGTACCGGGTATGTATCAATTAAATCCCTCTGCATATTAATTAAATGCATCTGCATATTAATAATATCATCTATGCTGGTACTGAATACAAATCATCACTAAATTGATAGTATTTGTCACTAAGTAAAGATTTGAGCTAATAGAAAGCCTACCGCCACCTTTCACCATGCAGGTGTTTCCTTCAGGAGTATTACAGACCCTGCTGAAATGTTTTTAAACATTTCCAAAGCTGTTTCAGTTTGTGTGCATACAGTGGTAATGTTTTCAGTTATTTGCATGAAAATCATCTGCCAAAGCTCTTCGTGAGTGCACACTCAGAAGCAGCACACACTAAGAAAATAAATAAATATATAAATGTATTTTGATTAGACAGAGATTATTTTAATAGCAAGCATACTGGTGAGTGTGTGTCATGCTACTGATTTAATTCTGATCTCTTGACAGAGATACTAAGAACAAGTGCTTCCTATATCAGAAATGTCTTGGAATGCTACATGATCACTGGACAATCCAGATGTTGAGAGAGCAGTAAAACCCTGGTGGGACCCAGAGGAAACAGTCATCGTTATTAGAGAGCACCAAGTTACTGCAAAGAAAAGGTAGAGAGGATAATAATAAAAGAAAACCTGATATAACATGACATTAACATCCAATTTGTTTACTGTGTAATTGGTGACAGCTTCCTGTCAATTGCTGCTACTGCAGTGCACGAGAGTCTGGCCCTGGCAGTGTGGTACAAACACAGCCAAGGACTTGGCTTCCCTCTGTCCCAAAATTTATCAAATAATTGGGGGCCCAGTCCCTTGTCTTTTTTGCTTTGTCTTCCTCCTGTGTTGATCCCAACAGCTGGAGTGGTTTGCCTTTAAAACTTCCCTGGCTTGCTTTGTAACTTTTTTGTAAATGACGGAAATAAACAAAGCTGTGGAAGACTGACTGCCTTGCCACTAAGTAACAGAGACTGAAGAATGGGATTTATTTCCCATTTTCCAAAAAGTCTGAAGCACATTATATTGCGATTTATATTAAATTATTTTCCTTAGTATTAGGTAATATGTAAAACTATATGACAAAACCAGAATCTTAAGTATTTTAGAAAGGTTTTTTTTTAATATTCATTTTTCCGTCAATGTAACAAAAATGCAAAGTGGGCAAATTTCACTGGGTTTACTTCTATTTCTGCAAATTCTATCAAAAATAGAAGAAGTGAGACTGGTTCCCTCTCTTATCTTCAGAAACACACAGAAATGGTGTTAGCACATCTGTTTAGATCCCAGACTATCAGTTTAAACCATTTTGACCTCAGAAATTCAGATCCAAAGGTGTCAGAGAATTGTGTCAGTGAATCCCTTTTTTCTGTCACTTCTCAGCCTTGGGTAGTGCCACAATCTGACCAACAATGGTGGTTGTTGACCTCAATCCAGGTCTGTTGTACCAACCTCAGAGTGACCGCAGAACCTGAGTGTTCAATTTGATATTCCACCACTCCTCTGAAAAGGAGTAGGAGGAACAGATAAGGCAGTGCTGTCAATATCCATGGTGCTGGCAAGAGCAGAGCTGTCTAAACTGAATCTCTCCCACCATTTCCCCAAGTGTTCAGTTTTGTCATTACATTTTTCAGGTATTTTTCCGTTCATTCCTTAATTGTGTTGGGCAGTTCGAAGTTATTTTGTCATAAGAACGTCTGTCTCTTGCTAGAGCTACACAAAACAACTGGAATGTTATTCCTACTGAATTTACTTCGGTGTGTTCTGTGTTATGTGGCTTTACCCTTTAAAACAAAAAAACAAAAAGGGGAGGAGGGTCAAATGTAAAAGTCTCCAATTTCTCTGCCAAGGAGGTGAAAGTCCAGGAGGATGGATCTTTTGAGAATTACAGAAGCTCCATGTGTCTCATGTCCTGAGGAGACCAGAACTGGACACAGCGCTCCTGCTGTGGCTTCAGTAGGGTCACCTCGGGATGCCCCATCTCAGGATTGGGTTGCCCAACTCACAGACCCCACATGGCTCTGCCCTCTGGAGCCCCCTGGACCTGGGGTGCCCCCACACTCCCTCAGGCAGCTCTGAGCAATCCCCTCTCAGCATCTGAGGTGTTTGGGTCACATTTCTCAGGAATCCCCTTCTGCCTTTACACTTGGAAACAACAGCTCTGGCTTTGGATTTCTCTAAGGAAGAGGAGGCGTGGAAGAGGCATCAAGCACTGCCCAAGTCCTCCTTTGCTCAGATTTGTACAGCAGGCTCTTAATCTTGTGACAGAGTAATGCAAAGTTTATAAAACAAGTTGTTATGCTTCTTATGAGAAGGTTCATGTCTGTATTCTAATTACTTTTATATATTAAAATACTGGTTCAACTTTGTATTTACTTGTCACATTTAACCAGGTAAATCGGATTTTCACGCTGATAAGAAGAGACTTACAGAACTGAAACTGTTGCCCGAGTTCTTTAACTGTTGGGTGTTTTATTCACTGGATTATCCCGTTGCCCTCAAGGGAACGGTGTGTGGGGGATCCCCCCTAATCGCCCATCACGGTGCCGGTGCCGGGCTGCCCCGCCGTCCCTTCCCGGTGCCCCGGGCGGATGGGGGGATCCCCCCCTGTTCTCTCAGGGTGCTCCGGGCGAGAGCGAGGTCCCCCCGCGGTGCCCTCACGGCGCTTCGGGCGGGTGCGGGCGCCTCCCCGCCGTCCCGTCCCGGAGCTGGGCCGGGAGCGGGGCCCCCCGCGGTGCCCTCCCGGTGCCGGGGGCGCGGGGGGGTCTGAGGGGGCGGCGG
>VZTX01028749.1:0-28711 GCA_013400915.1 Pardalotus punctatus | reverse complement strand
AGCCGCCGGTCCGTCTGCCCGTGGCTTTTACCACGGGAAGTTTTGTTGGTGCAACGCGGAGATGTAATTTTTTTTTCCCTGTTTTGTTTATTATATTGTATTAAGAGCCGTTAGCGCGTTTCAGGCAGCGAGACAAAATCTCGTTCACTGGTTTTGTCTGTGGCGTTTTAAATGGATTTAGAGTGTAAGTTGTCGTGGTGATTTCTAGGTGAACACAATAAAGGACTTTGAAATGGATATAGTGGTTTTTCATACCCAGTCTGTTCTCTGCCAAGGGTCTGCGTTAACCTGCACGTTGTTTTATTAATTCGGTTTTTCTAATTAAGATTTCTGCACAAGCAGGACGTTTCTCATTACGTTTCTGTCAGTTGCTGCATTACAATTAAGGGGGAAAAATTAAAACCGTGAAGCGTCATCAGGGGAGGATAATTCTTTTTTCATCTTCATCTTGAATATTAAGAAATTAAATGATTACACAACATCTGGTTTGTATTTTTCAACGGCTTAGAAGTTTATTGTTACATTGCTCTATGTCTGAGCCTGGTCCTTTTGGTTTAATGCAAATCTCATATGCACCTTGTGAATATCCAAAACACCAGCAGTGCATGATGTTGTGTTTTCCTTTGGAGCATGTAAACAAGATATAAATTATTTAGAAGAAATGCATTATTTTAAAGGAGACATTAAGGGCTGACCATGCAATTAGGCTTCATGTGAAAATGCATTACCTGAACATACTGGGAATAAAGGTGTACATAAACTGGGGAGATGCTTAACATTTGCAGGACCACACGAAATGTATTCCTAAAGCTACATGAATAAAGGGCATGTAGTTAAACTGTAATTGGTGAATTGTAATTGGCATTCTGTAGAAGTGTTGTTTATGTTATACACATTTTAAATACGCCAACAATGCCTGGAAGCCAGCATAGGGACTGGGAGTTTTCCTTGTCCCTCTGGGAACACGAATGACACCCTGTTTTTCCTGGGAAGGGTAGAAGTGATGAAGCATTGCTGGTTATCCCTCCTCCTTAAAATGCTTTGCTGAAGATCTTTACATTTGGAGTGTTTTCTTAAACTTCCTCTAAAATGAAAGTATTAATGGTTCATTTTTTGGTACTTTTTTAATGAAGGGTAAGCTAAGAACAGATCAGTGGTCACTGGGAACTTCCACCAGTTTTTCAGCTGGGTGTTGCTGTTACATGTTCTTAGGTCATCCCAAACTGCCAGCCATTATCTTTGATTTTAAAAAATACCATGTGCAGAAGTGATTTACAGTTGTGTTTCCTTGCCTGTAGTCAGAGAGGTCAGATGTCCCTCCTTCTACCCTAAAACTCATTGCTTGTCTCAGCTGAGCCCTGTCAAAGGAAGGGCTTTGGCATGAAGAACTGAAATAGGTTGAAATGAATCTCAGGCTCATTAGAAAGAGAACTGTTATTTTTCAGAAAAGTGAAACTATTCCAGATACAGGCATATTTTAAAAATGTAGCTTTGAGACACTGCTCTGGGAGTGTCAGTGTAGGTTCCATGAAATACTTCATTTTGGAATCTGATGATAATGTGCTCTTTCCTGGGCCAAGATAGCATGCTGTAATTAAAATTTTTTTAAAAAAGCAAATATTAATGGGATATTGTAAAGTGCATATTTCCTTGGCTGATGCTAATAAAGCATTTTCACTGTCTTTAAATACCCAGAGGAGAAGGGGAATTGAGAGGAAAAACTCAAGATGTTACAAGTTAGAGGAAGAGAGCAATGGATAAGTTTGGGATTGTGACAGGGTATGGAATTGTGCCTTTCCGCCTGATTTCTCCCCTTGCAAACCCGTGATTGGATCTGCCTGTGATGGTGTGGGTGTGTTACACAGTGTACTACAGCAGGAAGCTGAGAAGAACCACAATTAATCACTGCACTGCATTTTTTTATTGCTGTTCCCAATAACCAGATTTGCCTGCATATGTGATGTGTGAATGCATCATCTGCACTGCTGCGACGTGTGAGCAAAAGCACCCGGTCGGGGGGGAGCCGTGGGCCTTAGCCATGGTTAATTCTTCCAGCAGCAGCAGGAAGGGCTTTTCCTGCTGTCAGTGCATTCCTTAAAATCCCAAAGTTGAGATAAAAAATAAACTTGTGATTGTATGGTTGATTCAAGTCGGTCCTTTGTCTGCAGTGAGGGTTTACAAGGACATTTTTTGTACGGTTGGTGCAGCTTCAGCGGGGTTGTTGCCTGTGTGTCGTCATCTGCTTGTAGGGGAAGTTTAAGGGATTGCTGGTACTCCATGCACAGATGGTGCTATCCCATAACTTTGTTTTTCTAGTCCTGTTAGCTACCAGGAAAATACTCTTTTTAGCGATAATTTGGTTTCCCTGCAGAAATTTAAATTTAAATTACAGTCCTACTTTGTACTGAATTTTTCTGTGTACCACAATATGTAATATAGTTGTGCATCTAGTTATTTAATCAGAAAATAAGTTGCTTATGGAGAAAGAAAAAAAGTCTTGCATATTCTTCCTGTAATCTCACATTGATATAAGTTAAGACAATTTTTCATATCCATCTACACTGAAAAAAGGATTATCTGAATGTAAAGGCTGTGGTCAGGAAATGTTGGATATTGCCTTAATTCAGGAATAGTTAAGTGAGTCATTTACAGTCTAGAGCTGCATCATATTTTGTACTAGCGAGGGTTCATTAGCTGCCGTGAGAATTCTGGATGACTGTGGTGATAATTTGGGAGTGATGGAATGCTGCACTGAGGTTCTGGAGCTGCTCTGTGATCCTTGCAATGCTGAAAATTTGATTTTGGAGTGGAATTAAATTAGTAGAATCCTTAGCAACTTTCCTCATGGATAATGTCTGACTGTTTTTGCATTCTTGAGTTCAAACCTCTTTGGGGTGGATCGGTGGCTTTTCCTTGCAGCTGCCATCACTGGGCACCTCGGCTGGAGGAGCTCAGGAGTTGTGTGAGGTCCTGGCTCTTCCTGGGCCTCTTGATTCTGTCTCAGAGGTGTCTCAGATTTTGGGCACTTGTTCCTACAGCTTGGCTTGTTTCATTATTCCCCTTCCCTGGCTGTGTTGGCTCTTGAGGTGTTACTCACTGCAGTGGGGTTGTCAAGTGTGTTCCACCGCAAAGTAATTGGAATTTCCATCATAGTTTGGATTTAGATGCTGAGACCTAATGAATTCTTGTGGTAGGGTACTGGTAATTTCTTTTATGAGATCCAGGAGAGCAAAAACAGGGCTGGTGCAGCAACAGGAAAGCACCATACTTTGGAGACTGACTCATGAAGGATTTGTTCTCCCTGCTCCTCTCTGCACCACCCAGTCCCGTAGTTCTGAGCTCTGACTCTGTGGTCTCTTCCCACAACTCCTAAAACTCCTTGTTTTGCTCTGTGATGCTATCACTTTTTCTGATTCTTGGATACAGGAGGGCAGGAAAGTAAAAGATGATAGTCTTGCGCAACAGAGATTTTGTTTTAGGCTGGAGATTTTTCACCTGTGAAAGCCTTGAGCTGTGTATGATCCTGTGGGTGCTTCTGTGGAGTCACTTTGAGCTGAGAACTTGTGTAAAGTCCTTTGGGTTGCATCAAGTTGCAAAATAATTCAGAATCTCCACATTCCAGTGTTCAGTAGCAATGAAATAACATGTTGGAATGCTGATTTTATCCTTCTCTCTGGTGTTTTATGAGAACGTTCTGTCAAATGATACTTGTTTTCTCCTGCTCTGGAAGTGACTTTGTGTAGCTGTACCTTGTCAAAGAGATTTGGCATTCTTAATTGAATTTAGATATTAAAATTGGTTTTGAAATGTCTCATATACACAAATTTTGAAAGAATTGGAAAAATTGATATTTCAAATTCAGTTCTCCATTTTCTTCATTGTAGCTCCACACATCCAGAATCACCAGTCTTGATTAGTTATTGGGGACAGAGCAGAGGTGACTGATCTATGCACAATTGCTAATATTTCTTCGTATGCTAAGGTCAAAACTAAATAAACCAAAATAATAAAGTGAACTGTGTGAAGTATTGCTTATGTTTTTGTTGAATTTGTGGGTAAATAACTTTGTGTTTGGCAGTGTAACACTTCAATCCACTAAAGCTGTTCAACACAAGAACATTGTTAAACATAAATTCTCATTTCTGTTTTGTTGCAGTTATTTGTGAATGAATTTGGCTGAATATGGATCCAGGTGGCGGAAGTCTTGGATTGCAAACACAAGAATCCAAAATGCCTCACACTATGATCATGCAGGATTTTGGTAAACATTTTAACTATTAAAATTAATGAGTAAAATACAGGAGATTACCTATTCAGTTATTGGGAGGGATGATGTCTTTATACAAAGATATTTGCATTTGGAGTACAATACTGAATAATGTTACTTTGGGTTTTTTGCATTCTGATAAGAACCATTTTTGTGTTTCCATTAAGATTAAGACTTCTGTTTATGTGTGTGGTAAAATAGTTCACCGTGCATTCTTTGTTATGTCTAGAAAAGTAGTCTGCGAATAAGACTGGCCAGTGCAGTCTGTTAATGTAAACCAGGTTTCTACCTCCAGCCATTCCTTGTGATGTGGCAAGTTGTTGGAAATTTTACTGTGAATATTGCCTGCAACTGAGTGTTTATTTTTGACAAGGCCCATGCAGTCCAAAGGATGAGGCCTTCTATTGTAACAGCAATTAATGGCTTGTTCCTGTACTTGCAGTGTCACGCAAGAATTCTATGAAGGTTCACATTGCTGCTGCTGTGAAATGTTTCCTAACTGGGAATTTTTAAAAAAAGAGACTAAACTGTAGACTGGCCTTTAGTTTTTAAGAGATCCTCATTGCAAAACCTAAGTTTGGGACAAACTCCACATTATGCCTTGAAGTGGTATGTTTTGTTTATCTTACATTGTACAAAACAGGCTGCTTTGGACAGTGTTTATCAGGAGAAATGAAGAATGTGGATGTTGAGAAGTAACAGATTTTTACATCTGTGTTTAACTTGTCTGTGTGATAACTGCATTCCTTAGATAAACCAGTTGCTTGTGCAATAATTAACATTTTTCTCCTGGTTCCTGGTTGTCCCCCAGTGGCTGGAATGGCTGGCACTGCTCACATCGATGGAGACCACATTGTTGTGTCAGTCCCCGAAGCTGTCCTGGTTTCTGACGTGGTCACGGACGATGGGATAACTCTGGATCACGGCTTGGCAGCTGAGGTGGTCCAGGGCCCCGACATCATCACGGAAACGGATGTTGTCACCGAGGGCGTCATCGTCCCCGACTCCGTTTTGGAGGCTGATGTTGCCATTGAGGAGGCTTTGGACACCAGCGACCACGTGTTGGCTTCTGACCTGATCACGGAAACCGTGCGCGTTCCCGAGCAGGTGTTTGTGGCTGACCTTGTGACGGGCCCCGAGGGACACTTGGAGCACGTGGTGCAGGACGCCGTGGCCGGGGCCGAGTCGCCCACTATGGTGTCGGAAGAGGTGCTGGTGACGAACTCGGATTCGGAAGCCGTGATCCAGGCAGCCGGGACCGTCCCCGGCTCCACGGTCACCATCAAAACCGAGGACGATGATGATGGCAAGAGCACATCTGAAGACTACCTGATGATATCTTGTAAGTTCCACAGAGGGAGATGGAAGCAGGAGGGAGCTGAGCTAGAAGTGCTCTGGTGGGGAGAAGTTCCTGTAACTGGACTCTTGGAATGCTCTGGGAATAGGCTGATGCCCAGTTAATTCCTGGTGTCTGGATTTGGGGTTTTTGGTGCAAAGTCACTCAAACAGCAAGAAAGAGGACACTGATGCTGCTGAGTGAGTGAGAGTGTATATTTGTGTGTCTGAAACTAGATATTCGGGAGATGAAGGAAAAACACCTTGGAAAGTTAAACACTCAATTTATTTTCAATATACTACTTTTATCCAAAAAGCACCGCAAATGTATTACAATGTTATGCAGATTCGTGTGATAGTAACACGTTGTGCCTAATTGGGAAAATACACAAGGAAATAGCTGATTTCTACCTCAGAGTTTTCTCAATGTGTCCACAAAATATGGTTTGTTTAGTGTGTTAAAATTATGATAGGCATTTCATTGTCTGTTGTGCTGCTGTGGGCTGAACTTGGAAATAAGGGGTCGTGTGCATGAATGGATTGGCTCATTAACACATCCCAGTTCCCACAAGGCATCCAGCTCCATATGATCCTATTGAAAAGTAGCTGAAGTTGGCTGCTGAAAGGACCTTGGGTACTCTGTGTTTCTTCAGTGGTGAAATTATACCCAAGGTGCCAGGTGGTGCTGTTACACAAATTTGTATGGTAGTTAATTTAAAATTTTTGGCTTCTCCAAATCACTTACTCAGATGTGAGTAGGTCAAAACAGATTTTATTTAGTCAGAAGAAATATGTTAAAAAAAAGTCAATGCCAAGTGTGTGGAAGTGTCAGTCTGTTCACAGCAAGCTGCATTTATTAAAAATTTCATGACAGAGGACACGACTGATTTGTGATTATCATGATTTCACTGTCTTACAACATTTATGTTCCTTATACAAAATATATTTTGATACTTCCTTTCGTTCAGTATAGGATGAACAGCAGTGATTTTTAAAGCTTTCTATCATTACTGTGTTTCTAAGTCAAAAAGAGGGTTTTTTTGAAAAAGATCTTCAAAAATTAGTCTAAAAAGCAAGCTAGACCTGCAACAAAAAAACCCCGTGTGTTTTTGTAACTAAAGGAACACCATTTTTACAGTCAGTTGTTTCACTGAACAAATTCCTCCTTTCTGACAGAGTACTTAGGATGAGTTTATTCTGTAACTGGCTATTTCCCTTGTCATTGTAAGTACAGTCATCTTTGGGATTCCTTCTGAGATAGATGAGTGTGATTGATGCTGATGATCCTGCACTTAGACCAGAGCATCTGAAGCTTTCAGTTACCTGATGGCCCCACGTGTGTCTGACACATTCACGGTTCTGTCAGGTGTTCTCAAGCTTGCCTTTCACAATGTTTCAAAGCACTTTCAGACCTAGTTTTCAGCAAATTAAATTGTTATATATGTATAATTGTGATGTGCCTGAATAGTCACAGTTGGAAGCTACATTATTCATCTAGGATTTTGTTTTAAGTAATCATTTAGATAACTTAAGGCAGTCATAGAATCATTTAGGTTTGGAAAGGGCTGGAAGATCACTGAGTTTAATCATTCTCCCTGCATTGCCAGGGCCACCACTGACCATGTCCCCAAGGGCCACATCCACACGGCTTTTGAATCCCACCAGGACTGGGGACTCTACCGCTGCCCTGGGCATCTGTGGCAGGGCTGGACAGCCCTTTCAGGGAAGGAATTTTCCCCAAAATCCACCCTGAGCTTCCCCTGGCCCAGCCTGAGGCCATTCCCTCTCCTCCTGTCCCTGTTCCCTGGGAGCAGAGCCCGACTCCCCCGGCTGTCCCCTCCTGTCAGGAGCTGTGCAGAGCCACAAGGTCCCCCCTGAGCCCCCTTTTCTCCAGCCTGAGCCCTTTCCCAGCTCCCTCAGCTCCTCCTCTGCTCCAGCCCCTTCCCAGCTCCGTTCCCTTCCCTGGACTCGCTCCAGCCCCTCCATGTTCTCCTTGTCAGGGGGTCCCAGCGCTGCCCCCGGCACTGGGGGTGCCCCAGCAGTGCCAGCCCAGGGGACGGGCACTGCCCTGGCCCTGCTGGACGCTCCATTCCTGATCCAAGCCGGATGTCCTTGGCCTTGTGCCCACCTGGGCACCCCTGGGCTCGGGTCCAGCTGCTGTCACCGGCATCCCCAGGGCATTTCCCGGCTTTCCAGCCACTCTGGAGCTTTCCATGGGGTTGTTGTGAGCCAAGGGCAGGACCTGGCACTTGTGAACCCCCCACAATTGGCCTCAGCCCATGCATCCAGCCCGTCCAGACTCCCCTGCAGAGCTTCCCACCCTCCAGCAGCGACATTACCCAGCTTGGTGTCATCTGCAAAGCTGATCCCCTCATCTGGGTCACTGAGAGATGAGCTCAGTTGTGTTTCCTAAGTTTTGAGCCTGTGTTGTGCTGGGGATGCCAGCCTGACTCCACAAAGTGTCTGCTGTTGTATTTTTGTCAGCAGAAATGAATCATTCTGAGGCAGTTTTTAATTTGTTTAATCATTTAAATATTACCCTTGGATTTGTTTTGCTTATGGAGATGTGTTGTGTAGAATAGATAAAGGCCTCAATTTATCAAGCAGGTCAAAACTTTTTATTTATTTACATTTTTCCAATTGTCTGATATTGTAAATATTGTAGAAATTAAATTTTACAGTCTTTCATTTGGAGTGTGTATATAGGACTGTTGAACTGTTTTATAATGTAAAACACACCAAAGTGATAAGAATTTCAAAGTACTTAGCTGTCTTCTAATGAAACTTGACATCTAAAAAGGAGAGACATTACATAAAATGCCAGATATGCCCTTAGGGAATACCACAAGTTGTTCTGTGGAACATATTTGGGAACTACCAAAATACTGCATTTTAGGGTATGGAACTGACCGTGGAATTTTAATTTCCCTTACTCTTTTTGGGGAACATATTTGGGAACTACCAAAATACTGCATTTTAGGGTATGGAACTGACCGTGGAATTTTAATTTCCCTTACTCTTTTTGGGAGTTACAGCTTAAATGATAGAATCACAGAATGGGTTGGGTTGGAAAGGACTTTACTGAAAGGTGATTCTTCACCATTTTGAGGTGAGATTCCCATGTAGATACTTCATTCACTTTTGGTAATTACATTTTTTTGTGTAAATACTATTTGGACAATAGTAAGTTCATCTTGATATCTGTGTATGATTTTTTGATTGGAAATTTTCATTGGAAGATTATCACCACTCTACAGATAAATTCAGCTTTTTCAAACCACCTTTGTAAGCATAGCACTTAAAAAATCTATTTTTGATACGTTCACAACACAAATACCACGGGGTGTTCACGATCCCTTGCTTTAAGTCATCAGAACACCTTGCTAATAAAGAAATGACCCCAAAAAGCGGTGGTGGGCCCCGAACCCTTCTCGGAGTGAGATGGCAGCTGGCGAGCAGCGCATCCCGTGGTGCAGGGGCAGTGGGCAGTGCAGCTGAAGCCTCCCCTCTTTTGTTTTTCAGGTTTGCGATATTCAGACCCACAGCGGGTTGCCAGCCCCCGCTCCGCGTGCCGGCCCCATGCACTATTCTGGTGACCTCACAGCCACCACTGACCCACACTGGAGCTGGCCGGGGGTAAGGTACTGTGCCACCAACACCTCCTTTGTAGTGTCTTACACTGTTGCCTCGTTTGCTGAACGTTTTAGGATTCCTACTCCTCTATTTGAACCTATGGGACTTAAGTAGATCAGACCTTAGAAAAACCCGGAGAATTGTCCAAGCATGGGACTTATCTTGCCCTCGTGTTGCTCCTCTGGTGGCTGTGGGATCACCAGCATAGTGCATGTGAGGCATCACATGGATTGGGAGCTGGCAATCCACGGTGAATCTGGACATCACACACCTGAAAACAGCCAAGCCAGGTAAGTTTCCCACTGGGAGTGTGCTGAGTTTTCCTTTAAAGCTTGTTTACTCAGCATCTAGCTATGGAGGTTCTCTGCTGTGTTTTTTCAGTTAATTTTAAGGGATAAGATAATAACACATAGTGCTTCTGGTGGATGAGTCAGAGCTGGAAGACGCTTTGATATTCCATTGACAGAAAGAAAGCATTCCCTTTTCCCATGAGCTGTCCTTGGGAAAAGCAGCAGATAATTTAGCGCTGATGGGTTAGCAGTGATTGAAGGTGTATTACTTTGACAATAGAATATTTTCATGAGCTCTTTTAAAAAAACAATAATATTTTGTAACCTGCCAAGATTACTTGTCCTGCTGTGTTGTTTTTCTCTTACCTAAATCTGTTTAAAAGGTAGATGGAAACTATGAGATTACTTCATGTAAGACAGCAATTTAAGGAAAAGCAATTGCCAGTTCAGTGTGTTTTGTTGTGTTTGAAACAAAAAGCAACGTCTTAACAGTCTTAACAGTCTATGTTGGTATCATTTTCTCAGCCCAGTTGATATTTTCCGAATTTTGCTCTATTACACGTTTGGTTTTTTGGAAAAATGATCCCAGAGGCCCTGGATACACAGATTTCCTGCTAGGTTTCCATTTTCTTAGGCTAAAATTTTAATGACTAAATATCTTCAGAAACACACAGGATGGTTAATGGTGTGGAGGTAACCACAAATTTTAAAAATACTGTTGTAAGTTTGCCCCTCTAAAACAGGACTCCCTAGCTTTTAAAGGATATTGAATATTTGGGGGCTTTAGATGAAATGTTAAAATGCAGTATGTGAGTGTACATGCTATATTCTTGTTCTAGGGTTGTTGGTTTTTTTGTGAAAACATTCTTACAAAAATTGAAAAATTCCTCACCCTTTTCCTTTATGTAATGTTTATTGCATTGCAGTTGATGTCCTGGTAACTGTCAAAAAATTGTGGGATTTTTTCTTACATTATTTCACCAGCCCCATAGTGGTGCAGAGTCACACAATATTAGTTAAATAGCTGGAAATTTAGCCATAAAGAAAATTTTATGTCATGCTTGTAATAACTCCCCTGTTCAGCAGGAAGTTGCTGTTGTTAAATAACTTCCCAGGACAGAAATACTTACTTCTGTTAAACTGGTGCCATGTTATGTTCATAAAATCTATGAGTTTAGAAAAAGTTGGTGTTGCTTGAGTTGCAGATTTGAAAAGAACTTTACGACCACCTCCCAATTCTAAATTTACAGGGTATGTAAGCTTTGAAATACTCTTTGGCAGCATGTGTAGTCACAGAGTTGGGTATATAATCCCTCCTTGTGCTGGAAATTATCTCCAGTCCTTCAAACACTCAGACATGCCATGGAAATGGTCATTGTATTAAATTAAACATATGTTTATCACTTTGCAGAACATGGATAAGAAACTTATGTAAACATTAAAAGCCTTACAGAAAAAAAAAATAGTCTTTAATAAATTCATGCTTAGTAAATGTATGGAAGTACTCATTCCGAGATAAGGGTATTTTAGCATCTCCACTTTTGTCTCTTCTGACAGCCCCATTCTGGCAGCATAACAAATGTTAATTAGCAGATGTAGTAACACTCCCACAGTGGGTATAAAGGGTAGTAATGGCCTGGTGCTGGGAAACTCAAGTGTCAGAGGAATATTGCCGGTTGTTTCTCAATATTTGTGCTCTGACTGTTCCCAGGGTCCTGCCAGGTAACACCAGCACTGTGCAGCACGTCAGACTCACTCAGTAAGGGGTTGATGTTTCTGGCATCGATATCAGGAGAGATCTAGAATTTGTTTTTAATTAGAAAACAAAAACTCTCTTCCTGAGGAAATTTTTTCTCCTGATCTATGTTTGATACTTTTCAACAATGCAATCAATCCATTGGTTACAAGAAAACCCCAAAACCCACCAAAGAGCTAAGCCAACATTTTTAAAATGTTTTCCGTAGAGGTTTCAGGTTGTAGAGCCTGGTGCTGATAACAGCAAGGTTGTGGGATCAATCCCTCTATGGATCATTCTCTTAAAGAGCTGGACTTGGTGACCCTTCTGGGTCCCTTCCAACTCAGAATATTAATATTCATCAAAGTACAGAATTCACAGAGGTTCTAAAATTAAAACAAATATTCCTTTGTGCTTACCTGCATTCTGTCTAGTTCTGTGCTCAGTAACTTCTGTACTCAGCTGGTGCAGTCCAAGATTGGTGAGCAGAGTGAGGTTTCCCAGTGCTGTGAGCTGGGTCGGTGTCCGTGGAATCCTGTCCATGAGAGGGAACAGCTTCCTTTGGGATTGCTGCCGTGGATTCCCACCCTGCTGCAGGAGAGGCCCCTGCTCCTTCCCCCGCAGGCTCTGAGCCCCAATCTGAGCACTAAAATTAAAGTGACTCCAGTTTAGCCCGGGCTGGAGCCCCAGGGGGTTCAAGCAGCTCTGGGGAGCAGCCACCAGTGCCCTGGGGACAGGGAACTGTGTGGGGACTGGGGACCACTGCAGCCATCCCAGGGGATCCCTTTCCCAGGGATCGGAGCCTCGGCATCCTCATGGAGTCAGGCAGCTCTGCTGGCACTCTGTTTATTTTAATGATTTGGTTTTGCGTAGTGCACACCTATTTTAATGTTACGTGTGCAGTAAGTTGCTGTTGCCCAGGAATGTGTTTCATTCAGATTTTGTCTACATTTTGTGGAATTCTCCTCTATTTAGAGGACTTCAGTGGGTGTTCAGCATTGCACAGGTTTGTGTTGACCATCTGCACAGGAGCTGAATTTATCCTCCAAGAGAAGTGTGTGGGTACATGTGTCAGAGACGCTGAGTTCAGTGCTCTCTGTGTTGGCAATTAGGGGGGTATCTATGGACATCTCTGTGAATGCCCTTTTTACCAAATTGATGTTGCTTTTAATAGTTTGTATTTTTCTTTTTTAGAAATTAAATTACATTTTGAATGTATAAACCAAATAGTGAGTGAGTTGTGTGAAGAAGGAGAAGTCAATCTCTCACAGTAGTATTTGGATTTATTGTCACTGCATCTTTTAATCAGCTGTATATTATGCATTAGTCTTCATTAATGTATGTGTTTTCAAGTGCTTAAGTGGATAAAATCATAATTTATTTGTCAGATTTTTGATGCACATTTCTTTATCTGGGAATAAACTCCAAGTCATCACACTCCACAAGAGTTTCAGCTAGTAACTTAGTCACCAGTATGTTAGTGAAGCTTTTGAGAACTCTTGTAACAGGCAATTTTGAGTTAATTTTTAACACTTTTGTGTAGAAGTTTAATTATTGATACATTTCTGCTTTGTAAGAGTTACAGTTTCAGCCATAACCAGTTACCTCATTCCCTTTGATGACAAGCTCCCTCTTGTGTCCTTCATTCTGTAATTCCTGCTGTGTTTCCTGAGTTGCAATAATACTGAACTTCTGGAACCTCTTTTAAGTTTCTTGAGATGAGCTGCTTTTAAAGGCCACTTATGAATACAAACCTTTCCTGTGCATGGGGAGAATAGTGGAGAAAATCATGCTACTGATTACTTTGACTTCTCAAAATGTATTTGAACCTCATTATTGTTCTGTTCTCTTTGCAGTGGATGATGTTGGAGAGAAACTGGACCATATAGGAAGCACTCCATTAAAGATCAGTACCGAGGTGGCAAATGATGATGTTGCTAAAGATGATGGCTTTGGTTCAGAAGTTATCAAAGTGTACATATTTAAAGCTGAAGCTGAAGATGATGTCGAAATCGGTACCTTGAAAATCCTATTTAATCTTCCAGTGGTGTGAAGTGTTTCAGGGTCTTTTTGTTTGTTGTTAATTCCACATAATCCAGTGACTGGAGTGTTTTGTAGAACGTGACATTCGTGGCGGCTGCCCAGATGCAGCAGATACGGGGTGTGGATTAGTCTCGAGTTCTTTTTTGATTAGCAGGGCTATTTTCAGGCAGCCAAAGCCCAAATGTAGAAGTGGTTGTGTGTCTGCAGCTGTTTTTTCAGCTGCTGCTTTTCTCTGACATTGCAAGGCTGCGTGTCAGCGCAGCAGCGCCTCTGGAGGGGGTCCCTGTTGGTGGTGGGAGCCTTTGGTGGATTTGCAGGGAGAGGGGAGGATTTCTGGGGCTGCAGGTGAACCAAGGGACTCAGAAATGCTCTGCAGTTCCCTTTCCCCACGGACAGACCAGCCCTGCCAGTGCTCTGAGAGCATGCACAGCCCATCTGTGTCTGTTCTGGAAAAAGAGAGTCCCCCCCATGGTGGTTCTTGGAGCCCAAACCTGGATCAGTCCCCATCCCTGTTCCCAAAATAGAGTTCAGGCCTGAATTTATCAGGACACACCAGGATCTTTTGGCTTATCTCTTCCAGAGTATCAAACTTCCATGATTTTATGGCCGACCTGGATGTAAAAGCATTTAATTGGAATTTTATGAAAAGCAGTTTTGTTGTAAATGAGAAAAAAAAATATTAAATGTGAAATTAATCTTACCAGTGGCTTTGTTCACATTGACTTAATGTGTATCACTTCTTTTTGTTGAAGGTGGGACAGAAATTGTCACCGAGAGTGACTTTCACAATGGCCATTCTGTAGCTGGAGTCATTGAGCAAGGAGGTGTTGGGAGAATGCAGCGAGAAAAAATGGTTTACATGGCTGTTAAGGACTCCTCTCAGGAAGATGAAGATATTAGTAAGCATAATAAGAAACCTCTCTGTTTCTCATGCTGTTTGTACACCAATATAACCATCATTCTCAAGGACATTTTTGATTTTTTCTGAAGGATTCTTCAGCCTGAAATAGTAGAAAACTAAGCTCATCTTCCCTAAAAATAGAAAGCAGGCTATAATTATTTTAAAGGATGTGGATAATGCACTTTGTGCATACTGTGTGCAATCATTTCATTATTTATATTAAATTTAACATGTCCATGGATGAAGTTAATGAGGTTAGTCAAACTTCTTATTTTTCTATTTTCCTACTGTGAATTAAGCAGCTTTCTGACAAAGTGGCAAATGTCATCAGTTGCAAATTTATGAGTTTGTATATTGGAAATTTTGTGGGCATTTGTTTTGGATTAGTATTTATTGATACATGTTTTCTCTCTTTAAGGAATGTCTGAATAAGCAATGATCCCCTAAATGCCAAAGGAAGAGAATTAATTTATAATGGGTATCAACCAGAATGAGAGCAAATTAAATGAAGGAAAAGTTAAGACAGGCAGAATAAAATTAAAGATTTATTCTCCTCCCTTAATCCAGGCTGTGCTGAAATAGCAGATGAAGTTTATATGGAAGTTATTGTAGGGGAAGAAGAAGCCACATCCCTTCCAGACACCCAGCTTGAGGACTCTGGCGTGAATAAAACGTTTGTCCCCGTTGCTTGGGCTGCTGCTTACGGTAGGAACCTGTGCTTCTTTCCTGAAAATCCCTGCCATTATTTCCTCCCTCATCCAGCTGCCAGGATCTCTGGGATGACCTCACCTTGTTCTTGGGGTTTGGAAAGAGCTCCTGATCTCCGAATGATTGCTCTCTGTTGAGTTTCATGGAGTAGAAAGGAAGGCTTGTTAGGAGAATTTTTATTTTGTTTCTGGTCCCAGCTCAGATGTACAGAGTGTGTGGGGTTTGATGCTTAATGTTGAAGATCTTAAACAATAATAACAGCCTTAAGTATTTTACATTAGCTAGGAGGAAGGGGGAAAGACTGTAAAAAGGGAATAGTAGGAATAAATGTGCAAACGTGTTTCTAATCATTTCAGTTTATATACATGTCTTAAACCTGTTAGTCCTTGAGGTGAGAAAAAAGAAGAAAAATGGTGATTTGTTTTCAAATAGTGGAAGTGTCTTAAGATATATTGTGAATTCTATCCTTTTATATTATTTCCGTGGATTTTGGCATGTTAAATGTTTGTTAAGAGGGTACCAAGTTATCCATAGTTTCTGTTACAATTAATTAAGCCAGTTAGTGAAAATTCCTTTGTATGGTAATGAGAGCCCAAGAGTTGAGCTGGTAAAGTGTTCAGAAGCACAGAGCTTTGGCACATAACAGCAAGTACTTCCAGTGCAAAATGAGGAATCTGCTCCTAAGGGATTCCTTGTACATCTCCCAGAACTCCACTGTGCTGAGAGGCTGATAAGGACCAAGTCCTCTTATCTGCCTGGTTCTCCTCCGGAAAGATAATGTGCTTCCATCTCAGGAGCAAAGTGTGCAGTTCAGATAACCTCTGCAGTGCTGTCTGAGGGGATGGATGAGCTTAAAAGTTTGCAGGAACAAGCATATTAATAACGAAAAGCAGGAGAGCCAGCAGGGTAAACATGCAAACACAGATGGGGTGGATATTCACTCTTCCAGAGATGGGATTTTGCCTCCTGAGGCTCATGATTACACAACACCAAGCTGCACATCTGCACTTGGATGGTGTTAACCTGTTACTTATCAGCTAAGTTAGTTTTCTCTCATTATCAGGCTTTCAAAAGCATCATCTTTAAAAACAATATTATTTTATAATGACTAAAATACCATTTTCTGCAGGAGATGAAAGAAGGCTTCCCCGAAGATACGAAGATGGTCAAGCGGCAGGTGAGAGCTTTTAACAGCATTAAAATTAAAACTAGTTTGAAAAAATAGGCATTTCTGTGTCTGTGCTCTTAATCAGAGAATGCAAAGAAAGAGCCATAAATTAAATACTGAAGGACTCCCTAGTCTTTCTCTGCTGTTTTGAGTTAAAATTATTCTAGATGTCTGTAGGCCTTCGGAGGGGGTGGGGAAGTTGGGAGGCACTGCCAAGTTTTTTGCCATTATTTCTGCCATTATTAGTTTTTATATAGTTTTGCAGACAGATAATGCAGTTGTTAAGAAGTAAAAACAAGTTAAATAAAAATCAAGGAACATATTTAGAAATGAATCAGTGTTTAAACAATCATACCCTTGACTTTTGCCAGGAAAGATAGATAGTGGTTCACATTAGCACACTTCTTTTTAATTTATGTTGGTGGTAGAGGAATGGGCAATGCTTGTTTTTAAAAAGTAGATAATGCTGCTGTGCAATTCCAGTCGTCAGTCCCAAAGAAACAAGTTGTTTAAGGTTTTTTATGGTGTCTAATTTTTGTTTCTAGGAAATAACTTGGATACACGATTAGAAAACAAAAACGGTAATGCAACACAGTACCTGCAGATTTGTGATAGCATTAGCACTAATAGAGTGCTCAAACAAAAAACCAAGAAAAGGAGGAGAGGAGAGGCCAGGCAATGGCAAACAGGTAAACACTGGATGGTTACGGTATTGTCATGGAGTGCCACTTACTCCTGTCCTATTCCTTTTCTCTTGTTTAAGCTGGTGCAGAATTAAAAGCTATAAATGATGATTTGCATATTTCCTGTGTCCTTCCCCCCTCCAGTTCTGTGCCTAGAAAATGTCATATTTTGCTATTCAGAGTCAGTACTCTCAGGGCTGATGCAATTCATTGGAATGTTGCAAGCTATTAAAAAGTACCCATGGCTATATTCAGTGCACATGTGATATTCCTGATCTTTTGAGCAGTTTCTAAAACAGAACTATATAAACTATAGGTGCTGTGGATTGGTTGTTTTTAAACTACTGAGCCATTCTCTCTCTGCTGCAAGTGTAAGTGCATGAATCTGAACAGCACTTGGCTGATTTAAAGCTTCTTAATCAGTAAATGTGTTTCCTTCATAACTTGTTTTTGTTTGTTTAAAAACAGCTGTTATAATAGGTCCTGATGGACAGCCCTTAACAGTTTACCCTTGTCATATTTGTGGGAAAAAATTTAAATCCAGAGGATTCTTGAAAAGGCATATGAAGAACCATCCCGATCATATGATCAAGAAGAAGTACCAGTGTACAGACTGTGACTTTACAACTAACAAAAAAGTAAGTTTCCACAATCATCTGGAAAGCCATAAACTTATAAATAAAGTTGATAAAACGCATGAGTTTACAGAGTACACGAGAAGATACAGAGAGGCGAGCCCGTTGAGTTCCAACAAACTCATCCTGAGGGACAAGGAGCCCAAGCTCCACAAGTGCAAATATTGTGACTATGAGACTGCGGAGCAGGGGCTCCTCAACAGGCACCTGCTGGCAGTCCATAGCAAGAACTTCCCTCATGTGTGCGTGGAGTGCGGGAAGGGCTTCCGCCACCCCTCGGAGCTGAAAAAGCACATGAGGACCCACACGGGGGAAAAGCCATACCAGTGTCAGCACTGTGTGTTCAGGTGTGCTGACCAGTCCAACCTGAAAACTCACATCAAAACCAAACACGGCACCGACCTGCCCTTTAAGTGTGAGCACTGTCCCCAGGCCTTCGCCGACGAGAAGGAGCTGCAGCAGCACACGGAGCTCTTCCAAGGGCATAAGACTCACCAGTGTCCCCACTGTGACCACAAGAGCACCAACTCCAGTGACCTGAAGCGCCACATCATTTCGGTTCACACCAAGGATTTTCCCCACAAGTGTGAGGTGTGCGAGAAAGGCTTCCACCGGCCCTCCGAGCTCAAAAAGCATAGTGAGACCCACAAGGGGAAAAAGATCCACCAGTGTAGGCACTGTGACTTCAAAACGTCCGATCCTTTTGTGCTCAGTGGGCACATCCTCTCCGTTCACACCAAGGACCTGCCTTTTAAATGTAAAAGGTGTAAAAGGGGCTTCAGGCAGCAGAACGAACTGAAGAAGCACATGAAGACCCACAGTGGCAGGAAGGTGTACCAGTGCCAGTACTGTGAGTACAGCACCACGGACGCGTCGGGCTTTAAGCGCCACGTCATCTCCATCCACACCAAAGACTACCCCCACAGGTGTGAGTACTGCAAAAAGGGCTTCCGCAGGCCCTCCGAGAAAAATCAGCACATAATGAGGCACCACAAAGAGGCCATAATGTGATAGGTGAGCTCCAGAGGGAAGCGGTTTAGAAACTGTGATATGCTAATTGGGGAAAAAAATAAATCTCACGAACTGTTTCTCCTGGTTTCAAAGCTTGATATTAAACCATAACTTTACATTCTTTGTATTAAAAGTCTTAAAAGTATTAGGGTTGGCAGGGGATCTCATAGCCCTATGATTGTTGCTTATCAGAACCTAAAGAGCACTATAGAATGCAGAGGATGGATGAATGTCTTAAATTTGCAGAAAGATGGATGAATGTCTCCAAGTGAACAGTATTTGCCATTGCCGAGTCTAGAGGACAGGGCAGAGCTGATTGTGTGACCCATTCTGTCAGTCCCAACGTGTGTCTCCAGTATGGGAACAGATCCTGGTGGGGTGAGCTGCAGGGGGTTTGCCAAGGAGCCCCCTCTTCACTTCTTGTGCAGTTTGGAACGGGGAGTTTTAGTCAGACACTTCATCACAGCGTTTAAAATTGTGCCTAGAAATTGAATTCCAGAACTGCCGAAATTCGGGGGGGGGGGGGGTCCCTTGTTTGGTTTGGATTTGGTTTTTTTTAAAACATTTCATAGGGAAACTTTTTGGTTTCCTTTTATTAGTTTAGGTCCAAGAAGCATTTTTTTACTGGTTTTCAAAGCTGCTAACCTATTTTATTGCAGGATATGATGTTTGAAATAGAGCATTATGTTATGGTCTCCGAGGTGGTGTTCTGGTGCTAGGGTTAAAGATGTATATGTATATAATTTCCCTTTTTTTATCTGAAACTACAGTTGAATGTTGTTCAGTATGGCACATATAACATAATTGACTTTGAATTTGACTTTTTTTTTAAAGGATGAAATGGATGCAGCTCATGGTGTTGTGACTCAACACTATTTTTTTTCCTCACTACTTTAAAGTCTTCTCTAAAAAGAATATTAAAAACAGTTGAAAACTGTAGGGTTTTTTTATTGAAATTCAAAGTACTTAGAGGTTCTTTAGGGCAGTATTCTTTACAGGTATGACAGTTACTGTCCTACCTCCTAATATGAAATTTTCCATATAGACATAAAATTGCACCTTTTAATCGATTCTTTTAAAAAAAGATCTATACCATGCTATAAACATGCATTTTCAATCTGTAAGAAAGTATATATGCAGTATTTAACCAGAAAAATCTGCTGCCACTAGAGTTTGGAGGTGGATCTTGAGTTTACAGTGTATACATTTAAAATATGCATCCCTTTAAAAATGCTTTGTGTTAGCATGCTGCAAATCCAATGGCGCTTATATAACGAGCTGGTCTAGGGCTATTTAATGAAAAACCTGGTCATAAATGTTATGCATATAATGTGTATTTTTTACTTTTTTTAGTTGCTTCATGTTTGCACACAGCTGTTCACATGAGAAATTGTAACTTCATGCTATATTGTGGCTTTGTGTTCCAGATAATGTTCATATTTTGTTTTTGCACCAGATGAGAATCAGTTCCTTGAGAATAAATTTTTTTTATATTTCTAAACTTCAGAAAGTTAAAATTTGGGAAATCTCTTAGACAAATAAGTGTTTTATGTGGCTGTAAAAAATGATGTACACGCTGTAAAATAAGATTGTCACTGTTCTGTGGGATTATTATTTCTAAATGTGTTACTCATCGTAACGGGCATACAATAAAATGCATCTCTTGCACTCCAACTTTTTTGGAGTTTCCTTTTCATTTATGGTGTTTAGGAAAGTCTCTGTAAATTTGCCTGATATTTGTAATTGCATTATTCGCTAATGAATATGTAATCGCATTTCAAGTAAACAGGTTACTGGAGATCTCTTTGTCAGACTGTTGAGGGGACAACATTGAGTTTGATTTAACCCTTTAAACTTACAGGTAATGTATTTCTGTTTATTTTGCTTATTTCTAAAATAATTATCAAATGTGATACTGACATGCCTTTGATTTTTTTTTTTTCCTTTAAGAGGAAAAAACCTTCTCATATATTTTGGGGAAACCCAGGTAGGTTTTGTCTTTTTATCTGTGTAATAGAACAGCTTGCAGAATGAAATGCTAAAAGTGTTGCTATCCTAAATTCCCTCTCTTTTTAGAATATTTGGATTACAACATCAGTAGTAGATTAAAAAGTTGAAGAAGAACATGTGCTATTAAATGAACCCTTCATCGAGGATTTCCAACAGGCTTTGAGCCTCTGAACTCCTAGGTTTTGCACAAAAAGGAGAAATTAGACAGGAATGAATTCATCTGGGTTTTGTTGCTGCTTTTCCTTGCATTTGATGCACTCAGAGAGGAAAAATCTCAGTGATTTAAAATTGTGGATTTCTCACAGTGTCAATGCTTTGCCCCTGAGTTATATTGAACACAGGAGCTGAAGGAGTTTCTTCGTAGCAGCTGAAGATCCCTGGGACTCTGCCCATGGCTCTGCTGGCTCATTTTCCACCCTACAGACGGACCAATAATCAGGTAATCATCCTGTCTCAAAGCACGAGCTTGGTTGCTGTTCTTGACATAAGATTTCAGTAGAAAGTGGTGTTGTAAATCTTCTGAAATGCAAGAATCAAATGTCACCTGAACCCTCAGCAGTTTGAGGGACACTTCCTAAATCCTTCTCAGTGCCCTTTCCCAGTAAATATTTAAGAGCTGTGACAGGTCAGGGCAGCTTGAGCAAGCAGAGCCTCCCAAACGTGTGCAGGGCTTGCTCTGAAATGTCAGATTTGTTTGGTGCAGCTTTCTCTTGGCCTGACAGACAGGTGTAGTAAAAGGTGATTCACGTCCTCATCATTATCTGTGTTTTTCTTTCCTCAGGTTTCAACTGCCCACAATGAAAGGTAATAAATGAGAGAGAAAACACGGAAGAGCAGCAGCAGGACTCTGGAGGTAAAGGTGAGTGACTGGGTGTGGGCTGGTGGCTGCTGGAGTTGTCAGGGACTTCTCAACCAGCGCTCACTGTGGCTTTTATTTTACAGCTGGGGCAGAGAGATTTCCATATTGGAGAAAGGTCAGTCATACAAAAACAGAAGACTATTTTCTCATTTTCAGTGCAAAACAAGACTGCATTCTGGCAGATAAAGACAGGACAGGATGTATATTGCTGTAATTATATAATGTAAATAGTGTCTGATTTTTTTCTAATTTGTTCCTTAAAAAATGTCAAAGTCTGGGTGGACCTACCTGAAACTGAGGTGGGAAATGAGCTAAAGTAATCTACTTACAAGCAGCATTTAAAGAGCTGAGTAAATGAGAAAATGTGTTTTTGTAAACTCCAGCAGAAACCACCTTAGGTAAATCAGTTCCAGTTCCACAGCAAAGAGGGGACAGCTGAGCCCACAGTAACAGGTACTTAATAGTAAAAAATGCTAGATTTTCTTTTTAAATAAATGCAGCTTGAAAATAAAACCAGCGCATAAATAAATGGCCATATTCTTTATCTACTATTTTAATTCAGCTTTCTGACAACTATTTATTGCTTGTGTTTTCTGTGAGTACAAAGTGTAGTTACAGCCTCTGCTCTGTAGCATTTACAGGCTCTGCTGATCTTCAGATCCTTTGTGGAGCTGGTCCTTGCTACCCCCAGTACAGAGAGCTGGCTGGCCTGAGCAGCAAACTGGGCTTTTTCCAAGCAGGCTGCAGCTTTCCTGGCTGCTCCAGGATGGTGTTTGCACTGGGATGGATCAGCTGGGTTTGAAAACAGAGCGTGTGCCTGGTGGTGGCCTTGGTCATGGAATTGTCTCACCACGCCCAGCAGCTCCTGTGCCAAGGGCTGTCCCTCCTTAAGGGAGTTCCCTGGAGAAAACAGGTTGGTGGCACTGAGGGGCTGCTCAGGAAATCATGGCTGACATGAGCCAGCAGTAACTGTGGCCATTAATGACTCCCATTTCTGCTCTTTGCAGCTTCGTCTGAGCTGTGGGGAACAGTCAGCCCTGGTGGGAACACAAGGAACACCCACACCCAGACACCTGCACAGGTAACTCTGATGGTATTAAACAAACATGGCTAGTCTTGTTTTGGTAAGATAGCAAAGGTGAGAAGTCTTTTGATGACAGTGTAACTAAAATTATTTATTGCACTGACACTGTCCCGTGGCAGGAGCACATGAACTCTGAGTGTAGATGTACCTTTTATTCACTGCTCTGCACAATGGGGGGGCTTCTTTAGAATCTGTTTAGAATAATTTCTGAATTCAGAGGGGCAAGGTACTCCTCACTTCAGTGAGAGTATTTAACTAATTAAAGCCTCTCTCTGTAAAGCCAAGCTGAAGGGACTGACCAGGCTGGTGAAAGTGGGGGTTCATATCAGCCTGGACACACTCAAAGAGCAGGAGCAGGTTTTGCTTGTGGCTCTTTCCCCAGTCCTGCAGAGCATGAGGCCAGCTGGACATCCAGCATGAGCAGAGGGATTGCTGGCAGCAGCAGCCAGAAAAGGGAACCAGCCCCAGTCCTTCACCTGTGGAGATCCCACCTAACCCCCCTTCAGCCTTACAGAAGATGTTTCCAGCACAGACAGACAATGATCCAGCGTTAGACTTGGGTTTATTTCATGGTTACACGTAGCCTCCAGCATTGTTTCCCCAATAAACATTGCCTAGGATCTATATTATCTGTCAACAGAAATACATGGCTGCAGCAGGAAAGCAAAGCAAGAACCCCACGATAAAAAAACACCTTTGGATTGCATCGTTCAAACTTTCCCTGTGATTCTCTGTGCTGTATTGCTCAGACAGCTCCTGAGTCATGAACACCAAATCAGTTTGAAAGAATTTCTGTGGTCCTGCAAGGAGCAGAAATTGTAAGCGGCAGGTTGGTCTGATAAGGAAATTTAGTCCATGAGTTATTTTTATACAAAGTTTTTCAATATAAAAATATACCAAGTTCTTGAAAATTTGAAGCACAGCAAATAAATACTTACAGCTGGTTTGGGGCTGAAAATACATCACCTCTGAGGTCAGAAACGTTCTCTAAGATGAGCCTTGGCCCAGCTCTTCACTGAACTGGGTCCTGCTGGCATTTGCCGGGTCAGAAGCTGGGTTTGAGTTGTGTGGCTGGTGCAGGTTTTGTCCTTTGTGTCCGAGCTTCCCAGACAGAGGCAGGTGTAAGGTAAGAAGCAGTTTCCAGTGAGGTATTTTTGAAATTCCCCATGCAGGTGTTTTTCCTGGGGTTTGTGTCACCTCCAGCCTGTGACTGCACTGAAAGCAGCCGTGGGAGGGGTGGGACTGACATCGGGGTCATTCCAGCTCTCAGCATGAGGAGACAGAACATGGCTACAAGGATGAAGAGAAAAAGGTTTCAGGTTTCCTTTTGTCTCCTAGATTGCCTCAGGAATGGCCGAAGAAGGAGTTAGTCGAGAACAGCTGAAGTCCGCAGAAGGATGGCATCCCACTCTTCCGAAAGAAAAGTGAGTCCTTAATGTTTTCCCAGCCTTCCTCATTATCAGACTGAACCTTTTTTGGATGCAGAAGAGCAGAAAGTAAAGCATTTTTAGTGGTTGTGAACTCCTTGGAGCAGCTCTGAGGGCTCAGAGGTTTCTTTCATTCCTACAAGAAACAAGCAGCTTGTTAGAAGAAATACACAAACCTGTTTCTGTTATGAAACAAAACTACCTCCCGTAAATCTCATTTAATTACCTACTTGTTTTCTCTTGTAAAGTTTCCAAGGGGACCAGTGAGCCTTTCCTCTGTACCAAACACTTTATTTTTAATTTCTCTATTGATGTTTAATTGCTTGGTATTTCACTGGGTTGCAATGCACCTGGGTGAGTTTTAGGGATCAGTAATAAAACTCTGCTCTTTGCCAGTGACCTGAGCCTTTTTACTTTCTTCATCCTGCTGCAGGCAAGGTCCCCTTGGGGAGGATGCCAGGTGTGTTACCTGCATCTGCCCAGGCTGTCACAGAACTGTCTCTTGGCTGTGGCCAGGTGCTGCTGTGACCTTGTGCCTGCAGCCACCACCACCCCTGCCTGGCCACCCTGGCTTTTCTCCAGCCTTTACCTTGTAGCCAGACTTGGCACCATGAGCCCGTGCCTGTAACAGAAATAGCTTCTGCAGCCCTGTTTTCTATTTTTACTCTGAATCACTCCTTAAAATGTCACCATTCTTCTGCATTCCTGGCTTAGTCACTGCCCTGGCTCAAGGTGAGTTTCAGGGATGTGATGCTTTGTATGTTTTAGTAATAGTTTGGAGTCGTTAATGCTCCTAATTCACCGCCCTCCCAAATCCCTCCTCACCCCAGAGCACAGCAGGACACGGTCCCTGCCTACCTGCCCAGTACAGCAACACCCCGGGCCGGTGTTAGAGCAACGCTGCTGCTTTTGTTCCGGGCAATTACGTGCCAGAGAAAACAACAAAAGGTTTTATTTGTACCACACCCACCAATTACTGCCTGCTCGCCAGAGCCGGGACAGTTCCTGGCTGCTGTCAGTCCCTTTGCTTTTTGCAGCGAGTTCAATGACCACGAGAGCATCTCTGAGCTCTCAGTTTGGGTAATACTTGCTTTGATGTTAAATTGAACACTTAGGGATTGCAGAGGGAACAGGCCCTCTCCAGGTAAACTTACGTGTTTCCAGATCTCTCCCGTCCTCTCGATTACAATCGTTTGTGATTTATTGACAGGTGATGTGACCTTGTAGTCATCAGACAGGAGACCCAGAATAGGATACTGATTCCTGTACCTGCAGAGGGTTCAACAGGTTGCTTAACAGAGCCTAAACAAAGGAAAGCCCAAAGGATGTGTTTTTAAGAAAGGTGAGTAACACTTTACTTTTTAGTGATGATGGCTGTCACCCCAGGGGACTGACTGCCTGATAATTTCTCGTGCTTCAGTCTGAAGAGCTCCTGAGAAAACCAAAAGCAAACATTGATGTCAAGTAATGTTTTCTGAAGTATCAGTTCAATAAAATCACAATAAAATATTTGCAGAAATTCTTCTCAAAGAACAGTCTGAAAATCTGCCCTTCCAGATGGCTGGCAGAGGAACAACATTCAGTTAAAACAAATCCTTACCCCCATTCCTGAGCTAGGAGAGGACAAGGGACTTCCTGGTAAGGTTCCACCTACACAGTACACGGAGGCTTAAACACAAAAACCCTTAGAAAAGAAATAATTTGTATTATTTTACCTCTTGCTGTTGTTTAATAAAAGCCTCTTTGTCCTCCAGCAGCGATGTGAGCTCGTGCAGCCTCATTTGCAAGTCGCTGTTGCTTCCCTCTCTCCTGGTTATGTCCTGCTGGAACTGGCAGATCTGGGACTGCAGAGCAAGGCAGGAGCTCTCAGTGTGGGGGGCTCTGGGCAGGGCCCCTCAGCACCGACCCAGGGCTCGGGGGGAGCATTTCATCAACACCATTGAAAGTGAGACCCAGGGATTTTCAAATCAGGAAGTTGAGCCACACAGTACGTTCAGAAAGTGTTAATTGGACTGAGTTCTACCCAGTATTAATTAAATGATTTTGTAATTCTAAAGCTAAACCAACACTGAACCTGTTGATTTGGCTTCCAGAGTTGGACACCTGTAGCACTCTGTTTTCTATGAGAGAGAGAGACTTCCTACATACAGCTGTGACTGGGATTTATTTTTGTTTCCTATTGAGTGTCATTTGAATAATTTCTTATGTTACCAGGACACACAAAATAGCCCTTAAGGAAAGCCTGCTAATCTGATTGATCCCTAATTTCTTCATGTAGAGAAATGTCAGGGGTTTTATAAATCACAGTTTTATGTTCTGCTGTAAGGGTTTTGAGCCAACACCAGTGCCTATGAGTAAAGTAACTGCAGAATCAGGAGACCCCAAAAGTGCCTGTGGGAGATCTCTCCTGCTGTAGCTGCACGAGCAGCTGTCCCTGCAGCCCCCAGGTGCCAGCAGAGCCCCTTACCCTGAGGCTGCGGATCTCCCTGTCCTTGTCCTCCCTCAGGTTGTTGATCATCTCCACGTAGCGGCTGGAGAGCTCATCCGTCGTGGTCTGCAGGGTTGGGCTGGAGCAGCTCTGCAGCAAAGAGCCAGTTTTTATTTTACAAAGTGAGTTTTCATCATTCCTTTTCCTACATTGATGCCTCTGAGTCTGGGGCTCGGCTGCTGCACCCAGCCAGGGGAGGCCTCACCTGCAGCTTGAGGCTCTGGATCTCCTGCTCCAGGGCCCTCCTGCTGTACTCCAGCTCCTTCAGCTGGCAGTCCTTGTCCCCCTCGCTGAGCCGCAGGGACAGGAGCTGTTCCTCCAGGGAGCGGCATCTGGCAGTGCTGTCCCTGAGCCCTTGCTGGAAAGCACAGGGAGAATGAGCACATGGAATTCCTCAGGGGAGGAACAGCATCACCCACACAGCAGTTACTCAGAGTCCCCAAAAGTCAGCAAACTGCCCCCATTTTGGCTGCCTGGGGTGACACTGCAAACGTTTCTAGATTCACCTGCTGCTGACGGTTGTTCTCCCTCAGAGAAGCCAACATTGTTTCATATTCTTTTACTTGAGAATCCTTAAAAGCCAAATCTTTCTTCAGCAAGATATTGTCCGTTTCCAGCTTCTGCAGGACAAAAGCCAAAATTCACAGTCAAAAGCTAAGATTTTTCAGTAAACTCTTCCCATAAAGTGCAACACACTCAGTCACTAGTAGAGGGATGTTTTAGAACTGAGAAAATGCTCAACTTCCTTGAAAGTTTGGGGTTCAGGTACATGGCACACCCTGTGGTGCCTGTGGCTTTGTGCTGGGATCCTGGACACTGCTCTTCCAGCCTGTCCCAGAAACAATTTAAATGGAAGCCAAGAAAAAAACCCCGAACAAACAAAACCCACCCCAAAACTAAGCCCACTGCACAGACTCCTTGTTCTGTGCTCAAGTTCAAAGTCCTCCTCCTTCACTTTTGCATTTTACAGGACAGTGCTGTGACAGAGCAGGCACAGCCCGGAATGCCAGCCTGGGACTGCGGCTGCCAGGTGTGGGAATGGGGAACAGGACTTACCCCCAGGTCATCCTGCAAATGGCAGAGCTCTTCCCGCAGATTCTTGAACGTGGAAAGCACGAGTCGCAGGGATTTGTCCGATGTCGCTCTCATCTGGGAGGTGAGAAATTAAAAGGATAATTGGGATTAATTAGGCAGCTTTGTTTACAAAATGCCTGACAAGAGGTAGGACAGAAACTGCTTTACAGCTGACAGTAACTTCTAAAACCATTGCATGTCCTTTGAAGTGCCCACAGTTTCTACAAGAAACATTTTCATTGCGCTTTGTTCTGCAAACGCCAGTGTTTCATTTCTGCCTTGTAACACAGGACAACATTGTTAAAGTGGAAGGAACAACAGAGTAAGGAATTGCCTTTGTACACCAATAAAGGGAAAAATAAATGTGTTAATATTGCACAATTATTACTTGAGCTTTCCAAGCTTTGTGCTTACACTGATTTTTAAAAATTACTGCCCTGCCTGAAAAGGCACAGAGGAATGAGTCATGTTTGAGATCTGGCAAAGCTTTGGGCTCAAGGGTGAGGGAATTTAATTAACATTTTAAAAAAATTAAATTAAAAAAGTTCATCCAACCAACTCCTCCCTTTAAAAGGAAAAAGATCCCAAAGATGAAAGGAGTCACCTGGATGAAAGAGAAAGGCAGAAGTGACCACAGCCCAACACTGTTCTCCTTTGGAATGGTAATTTTAATACCTCTAAATAGCTGTGTATTGATTCAGGTGAAAACACAAATTGTTGCATTTCATTATACATTTACAATATTTAAAATAAGAAAAACAGACACTGAAAGGATACACAAACTCAAGTTGTGACTCTCCTGCAAGGGCTGAATATTCTGTGCAAAAGCTGCGTTTTTTTCCTGTCTGAACGAAATTAAACCCTTGTGTTTTCCCTTAACTTGGAAGAATGAGCTCTCATGTTCTCTACCCATATGGGGACTGGCCCATGCCCAGTTTTTTATCCCCACTGGTGCCATGGCGTGACAGACTTCAATTCCTAGTGTAACTCACCTTTTGGTTTGTTTTGTAATTAAAGTGGAATTTCAGTTTTGCCTTGTGGTTTTGTTGGTTTCATTGTGTAATACACTACAGAACAGTTTAAAAGAAGGAATTGAATCAAAATGGTGGAATTTAGACTATAAAAACATAAGTAAAACCCCACTCAGCAATTGCTCAGTGCCAGAGGTGCCATGTACTTCTCCAGTGGAATTGCCCATGTCCTTAGAGGAGCCTCTGGGCATTCCCAGCTCGGGATCCTGGGCTGTGCAAACCCTTCCTTCCCCACTCTGTCCCAGGGGCCAAGGGCTCTGAGAACACTCTGGGTGTATCCCAACAATACCAGGTTCCCCAAAAGCCATTCTGGCTGCAGTTTTAAATCC
>VZTX01028748.1:37679-103437 GCA_013400915.1 Pardalotus punctatus | reverse complement strand
TTTTTGTTGCAAATCTGAGTCCCTAGTTTGGATACAAATCCATAGCTGCAAGGCACTCAACAATACCATTCTGCTGGTATTTTTGATATATCTCTGCTTCTATATATTGCTCAGTCTTGATACTCCCTTGTTGCTAGTTTGGTATCTGCAAGCATTTATGCCTGCAAATAACTGTCACAGAGAAAAAAACCTGCTGGTTCTGAGACTCAGCCCTTGAGTCCATGAGCTGCTTTTTAGGAAGATTTCCATGAGCAGATCTAGTTTCCTTGCTGCCTTTATGGCACAAAGCAGAGCAGATCCTGCCTAGGGCTGCTGGCAAGTATGGCTCTGCAATCATTCATTTGTATGACAAACAGAATACAGAGGCAAAATGAGGAGAGAACGATTGTGCAAGCGGCTTTAACTGGGGTGAAAGCAATACTCTAAGTTTAAGTCATTTGTCTAGCATCTTAGTACCACAATTCAATATTCCCAAAAATAATTTGCAGTAATAGAAGTCAGATAGTGCCAGGCTTAGAAGCAAATACGGACCTGATAAGGAGGATATCCATCATAAAGAGGGACATTGGTGAAATGTGAATTATTCACTCTTATCTACTTACTCTTCTTTATTGTATTTTTATGTCTTTATCTATTCTATTTCATCCCCTCACAAAGAATAATTGGAAATGACATTTCTATGCCTGTAACTATGAGAAAAAGTATGCAAAATTAATTCCATTAGAAGTAAACAACAATAGCATTGTCCTTAGGATCTCATTTCATGTTGTCCTTAGGTCTTAAAGACCATCAGCAGAGATAAAATTAAAAAGGCTGCAGAAATTGGAGCTTACTTTCATATTGGAGCTAGCTTTAATATTGTTTCACTCTTCTAGGCTGTGAGTGACTGCACAATGAAGGGCAAAGGAGAGGGAAAGTGGAGGGGAGAGAGGTGACTTTCATGTAGTCTAGATACCTATAAAAGGCTGAACTGGAATTTCTGTTGCAGCAAGCTTTTATCAGCCTGCCTTTATTATCTAAGCAGCAGCAGCAGTGGCTTGGCTGTTATAGAGTGTAGCTGGTTGGATAGTATTTAAAATCTTGGAAGTAATTTTCATCAGAAAAAGACTGATCAAAACAAAAATGTTTTATAGGAAGTCACCAGTTCTGATAAGTTTCTTGTTAGCCTTTTTGTGCATTCTTAAATATTTTGAAAGTTCAGAACGTCCTAGCAGCCCTCTTAAAAATGAAATTAAAGTCCAAAAGTAAGCTTTTTACATAATTGGATTATAGATATTTCTGCATTACAGAACCAAAATATTGAAAAATTGAGATAGCAAAAAAAAGTATTTATTGTGATCAGTCAGAAATTATTTCAGGATATATGATTTACATTAACATTTATATTATAATTATATTATGGTTTAAATTATGATAGTTTGTCTTTTTGGGAATAATTTTGGTGCAAACCTGAATCTTTTTAAAAACAGAAACAGTTTTTCTACTCAATTGAGGTCACTGTGTTAAATACGAGATTTAGGAGGAACCTAATATTAGCAGATAATTTACCATATACTGGAGCTATAATTTTTCTTACAAAGGAGTACAAAGGTCTTGTATTGGGAAGTTTCTTGGGGAAACATATAAGACATTGCTTTAGTATTCAAATGTCTTTTTAGAAAAGGTAATATAAGCTTTTGCTAACTCGATGAACATCAGTGTTGTGGAACAGAATCATGAGATATTTATGCTGGAAGGAAGTGGCAAAATTGGCCAGCGCAGCCTCCCCAGTGCAGGCAGCTGTGAGGTCACTCAGGAATGGGCTCAGCTGAGTTTTGAACACATCCAGGGATGGATCCTCAGCAGCACCTCCTGACAGTGAGCCTCCTCTGATGCACTCTGGGTCAGTAGCCCCTTTTTTCCATTGTGCACCTCTGGGGTCTTAGGTAACCCAAACCCACTGCTAGATCCCTCCCTTGGCCTTCTTCAGACCCTTTTTCAGATTTTTGCCCTGATTTTTTATGATTCATGAATGAGGACCAGTTCTGAATCTCGATGTGAATCTAGATGTCAACTTTGGATCTAGACTAATATTATCCAAAACCTGCTGTATGTTCCCAGCATGACCTGGGAAAAGTTACTTGTTATGGTGGTAGCTGCATGCTAATGTGGCACGGAGGTGCATGCCAAAGAAACCTGGGCTGGTAACAGAGAATCTGAAGCCACTCAGCCCTAGAAGAAAGAATGAGTTAGAAAGAGGTGAAAGGGCTTTTTTTTTTTTCAGTTCAGACTAATTGCAGAAGATTTATTCTTATAAGTGTACCAATTTAATAACTGATTTAACATAAGCAATTGATATTATGTACTACAGGGGTACAATTTTTATTTAAGGCAATATTTATATAAGGAACTATTTGGGGCAGCCTTATACAATATCGATGCTGCTGTAGAAAGCCTAAAGATATAGCAGTCTGGTGGAAGAAAAGCCAAAAGGTTTATATATAATATGCCTAGGATCAAACTATACCTATACCAACATCCAGCCTGAAGAGATTTGTCTTCTGAATAATAGGATTAATAATGAAATGGCCTGAAGCACAGTGATGCTATGTTTTACATTCCTTAATCTTGCCCAGTTATCTCTACATGAATGAAAAGAACACGTAGAAATTAACCTGACAGTGGACTACATGATCACAAAGAAAATGAGAAAAAAAAATTACATCATGATCAAAACTTATAAAGCAAAAAATAATTTTTAAATCCACAAAGTTTGTTCTTCGAGGAAAATAAAATATTTCCTAAAAAAGCATTTTTTACAGAAAGCAGTGTACTGTTACAGATTCTGAAAACTGTGAGCCCTTACTTTCCCTAAGTTATACTGGGAGCTTTTTAGTCTACTCACTAAGGTTCTTTTCTTCCCTCAAAGAAGTCCAGCACATGTGAATTCTACGAAGCAGAATACTCTAAAATGCTTGCAGATTTTAAGACATGACAAAAGGAGGCAAAGCAGCAATGGTTATGTAAAATCTAATACAAAGAACTTATGTGGGACTGAGAACATATATAGTGTTGACAGCTAAAATGTAATTTGAGAGAAGGTAAAGCAATTTCACATATACCTCTGTGGAGTTGATTTGACAGTTAAAAGTGGCTGTACATTACCTTGGTTCAAACTACAAGTTCCTTGGAAAGTCTGTCTAAACAAGGAGCCTACTCAAACCATGCAGAGCATCACCAATGGTCTGTAACAAAATTTGAGTCAGTTTTCTTGGTTCCTGCACCCAGTGTTATGTATATCCACATTTTTTGGGCCCAGTTCTGTGCCAGAAACTACGTGTAATCTGTGCAAACTGCCACACCAGGGTTTAAAACTAATTATTAACAGCTATAAGTAGTGCATTTGATGAAAAAGGGGTTAAAAGTTGAGGTGTTTAGGTAGATTATCCTCCTGGAATAGACCTCCCTCTATTTGCTCTGTTTGGTGGATGAGATTTTCCACTGCCATAAACCAGTATGGGCTGGTAATTTTAAGGTACTGGTTCACATAAACCAGGGGCTTGGCATTATGGAGAGTTCAAAACAGATGTTCATTTTGATGCAGATTCTGAAAGAAGACACCAAATTCTGCAAAACACCAAGGTGTTTGGCAGTCTGCAGCCAGACTGCAGTGTGGATTCGTCAGTCCTTAAAACCCCATATGAAAATTCACTTTTATTTAAGCAGGAAAGTGTCAGTTTTCACAGAAGTGGGAAGGGATTCTTGAACATGTTACAGTTAAAATTCACACAGATCTTTGAAATGTACTGAGTTTTAACACAAAAAGCCCCAACAAACCTGAGTAAAGAATAGTAGGCTTTAACACTTCTTTCCTTTTTTAGGGTAATGTAAACTGAAACAGAATCACACATTAGGCAACAATTATGTTGCTTTCAAGTATGTGAAATGACAGATTCATTTGAGGTAATCATGTTTCACAAGTGTGTTGTGTTTCATGGGAGAATGATGGATCCTTGCCAATTTTAATGACATTGTTCAGCTGACAAGTGATTGCCTTTCCTCAACCAAAACAATTGCATACCTCAAATCTGTACAAATATGAATAAAAATATGGTGCTTCTGTATTTTTTCGAAATTGTCACATTTTTGGTAAGAACTCACTGCATATTTTTTCTCTTTTGTTTTTTAAATTATGTGAAGTAGAAAAAAAACAAGCATTTAAGGAGAATAAAACAATAACAGTGTAATAAAATTAATTCCAATAGCAAACAAAAAAATGTCATACCTCTAGACTTAGACAACTTAAACTTCATTTACAGGAACGAGAGTTTCATGCAAAAGCTGCATAGCTGAAAAATCCTTTTCACTTTTGGTAGTGAACAAGCAGATCCACAAAGAAAGTCTATTTAGTGCACAGTTGTTTTGCTTCTAGCTCTTAGGCTCCCAACAGTTATTTAATGACCTGACTGAGATTCCTGTATTCCATAGGCATTTAGTGGCAAATTTCATGAATAGTTTCATGCTACCAATAAATTCCAAGCACAACTATTGGCTCCCTAATTGATAGGAAATTGTGAAGACACAGATGCATTGTAAGTCAATTTTTCCCAAGGCTGAGGCATGCTTTGTAGAACTGAACACAGTTTCAGAACTATAAGATTATTCAGGTTAGAATGCACCTCTGGAGACTGTTTCTCTCTCATTTTCCAAGCAGGGCCAATTTTTAAGATATATCCAGCTTTGATATTAGATGAGGTTACTTAGGACCTTTTCCACCTGAATTTTGAACTTCTCCAAGGATATAAATTTCACAACTTCTCTGGGCCCCTGTTTATTGTCTCTTTTTGGCATTTAAAGACATATTTATTCATTTATGAAATCCAAATAAAAAATAAGCACCATTACTATAGCAATCACTGTATCACATGGCAGCCCCAGGTCCAAGGCTGTCCCCCACTGAAAGCAAGCCTTGTACCACCATCTACAGAACACTTTACAGTGGTGGAAGGAAGGGAGATGGGGTGGTGGGAGAAGACAGGCTCTAGAAGCTCTTTAGTTTCAAAATGGCTGTTGAAGCTCTTCTGTTCTATGTAGAACAAATAAATGCCACAGAAACAGAGTCAAGATAGAGAAGCCTGTCTTTTTCTGGTAAGAGCTAATATATGCCTTTCTATATAAATATAAATTTAAGTATCCTTAACTGTTATATGCTTGAATAAGGATAACTGTAATTAAGGTTCGTTATATTACAGTTTCTTAATGAACAGCTATTTCTTGTAAAGTTGAATCAGCTTGTGAAAGAAGGGCTAAAAGGGGAAACTGTAAGAGATTAGGAGAAATAGGTCTTGTTTTTAAATGGCAAAGGTGGAACTTGACTCATCACCTTTTACTGCTGAAATTGGATAAAAGGTACTTTGCAGCAGGGAAGGTAATATCTCTTTTTTTTTGGCTGACCTCAGCCAGTTGTGCTTTAAGAGTACCAATCACATTAAGCAGTAAAGAAAACAGACATCTAGTTTATGCCTTCCTACAGAATGTAAAGGTGAGCTAAGTCCTAACTTCTGAACAGTCATAAAACCAAAATGGCTTTGAATAAGATTAAATTTGCAGCTATTCTGAAAAGACTTGGGGGTCCCTATGAAAAAGTGTGAGCGTATAATTCAGGCAGAAGCTGCCCTTTGATCATCTGACAGCTCCTACCTTGCTCAATAGGTGAAAAAGGTGCCCTCAATCTAGCAAAAAATAAGTAAAACTTATCTGTTTTTCATAGAATAAAAGGTTAAAGACATTCTAGAATATGTCAGTGTGAAAATACCAAGGCAATATTAGGTATTGATATACAGATATATTTGTGTTGGATTTGATGTCCATTTCTCGTTGTCAAACTACAAAAAGTTTACTCAAGCTTCCTACATTTCAGGAAAAACAGCAAAAGTGATCTAGGATGTTAGAAATAGTTTTTTAGTAATGCAGTAGAGAAATTTAGTCTAGTCATCCACAGGAAATTAACCAGGTGATCTTATTATTCCTATGTGGAAAATAATTTTCTGATAGTAGACAGGCCTGTATTTTATCAGAAGTCTTAACAGTTAGAGAAATTAGATTAATCTATAAAAATAAAGCACTTATTAAAAAAAAATTATCAATGAAAATAGTGAATAATTCAATTAGTTTCTCCAGGAATGCTGTTTTTTCAGTCATTCAAGGTCTTTAAATCAATAGTAGATAATTTTAATTTTAAGTATGCTTACATGAAAATTAAAGTTTTCACAAAGAAATGGTAAAATGTCCTTTGCCAATTCTGTAAAGAAGAAGAAGAAGAAGCTATATAATTGGATTTAACCTCTTCTGTTTTCACATAAACTGTTCTATTAATCTAACTGACTTATTTGTCTTCCCCAAAAAAACATGGCAAAATATATAATTCTACTGCATATTTTTTGGTCAACATAAATACTACCATTGAAAAGTGAAGATGTTAAAGTAGGAAAAGGTAAGGTGAATTAACAAATGAAAAAACAACCAATTGAGCAACTGGGCAGTGCAAATGTCTTTCCAAATTACCTCTATGCTTAAAAAACACTTTTTCCTTTATTAATGTCCTTTGCTAATCTGGGTCCACTGAATCTTCCACTCTCTGAGTCCTTTTACCTTAGTTGATCTTAAATGATTTGTAAACTGGTAGTTGATTCTCCATTTTATTTTCTAATGTGGTCACTTGCTATTAATTGTGTAATCTTAGACCAAAAACTAAACACTGAAGCAGTTACTAGTCACAAAATTACCCAGGTTGTCACTAATAGTAACATCAGGAAAAAAACACAGGTTTAGTAATTCACAAATTAAGTTCCCTCCCAATCTCAAAGTGGCAGGCATAAGCCAAAGTATTCTTTATTACATCCTCTCAATTTAGGGAAAGGAAAAAAAAAGATAATTATCTATTATGCTTTTACTTAACACAAGTGCTAAGTTTAGCTTTGTGAACTAAACATAATTTTAAAATGTATAAAAATAGGAAGGAATAGATAAAGTCCATCAAGAGCATTTAATGTCAGAGAAGCTAGCGATACAAAGTTGTAATCAGAATATTCATCTATAGGAAATCACAAATAACCCATATCTACTTATCACTCTAGCATTATAATGCATCCTTGAACATTTTATCTTTAATAGAATAATAATCTTCAAAGAGCCAAGGTACAGTTTATAAAAATAGGCCTATGTAATTCCTATAATAGTTTCATAAGATTTTTGATTTACATAATAACAGGAAATTCAGCAACAATACTTGATCTGAGATATTTAAAAGGTGATAAGCATACTTCATATAATTTCAGTCCTTTAGAAAGCTGTAACTAAATTGATTAGAGATAGTTTCAAGTATGTGAAAAATTAAGACTGAGGCAGTCTGTCAAACAGTGTTAAAAATTTTATAGTCTGATTAGAAAGGCCATGAAGCAATTTCCGTTAGTATTTGTTGATTTTTTTTTTTCTCTTTCAATTACTAATATTTGCTGCTGTCCAGGAAATTGATATCCAAGATATATTTTTCTACTTCCTTGGCTTTAATGGAAGCATCTTGTAGTATTGTGTTTGTTCACACTTCTGTTTTCCTTCAATTAGAGGCATTTTTGTCATTTTACTACCGATAATTATACAGTACCTGAATATTACTGTAACTTACATAATGAATCATGAAACCAGAGTTACAAAAAGAGTTACTTATGCTAAAGTAATTAATTTCAGTCTCAACTCCATTGCTCTTTATCTCATCATCTGGGAGTATTAAGAAGCAGGAGAAATGTGTTTCCACACACTCTGGCTGATCATTTACAGTCCATGATGTATGCAATTTTAAAAAAAAGTGCTTCCAAACATCCCATTTCAAAGGGAATACTTTATTAATAAATAATTACTAAAATCCATATATTCTGTAAGATGATTCACACAGAAGTAGCCACAGGATATCTTAGCAATGTACAACATACATTTCTCATTCTTATAGTTAGTTATTTTGAAGATTTTAATAAATGCCTGGCTGACTATACAGAAAAGTATGTAAATGACATGGTGAAAAATCAGGTATTATAAGCCAAGCAGAGTGGCAGTATTTCTTATTTTTACCTATCATTGTCAACTTATATTTAATGTTGGGTAAAATGAAACTTGTTGCATGGAGAGTATAGAAACTTGGCAGAAAATAAATCCCCTTCTGTTCCAGCTGTTCCTCAGAGATCAGAGGGGCTGGGTATGGTTGGGATTTATTCTGATTATAGTCCATTTGGCACTGTAAAACTGGTCACATTCAATAGGAACCTTCACAACTGTAGTATCACAAATAGCGTGACAGAAATAAAAGTTTGGAATTGCCATTGACAAATGCACTTCGTGCTTTAGAGCTAAATCTTAGAAAAGAAAGAAACAAATGAAAAACCCAAACTCAAACAGCAAACCAACAAAAAAAACCCCAACATAACTGGTAATTCACTAAGATTAACTCTACCATCAATTAAGCCTAATTTCACCCATGTATGCTTTGAGACAGGCAGAGGTGCAAATCTTACTGAAGAGGCCTCCCTGCTCTGGGGAAGAGACAGGAGCAGATGTCTTGTCTGCTGATGGGGTTGTATTCTCATTCTCTGCCATGGAGCATTTCAAATGTCAGTTTATACTTTTGGAAGAAGCAGAGGTGAGGCTGTAATCAAATATCCTGCTTCTGCATCAGAAACTGGGGGGCAGCCACTCTACAGTTAAAAGAGGGCTAAAGAGGGAGATTGCAAAGGCTGTGGGTCTTGAACAAGGGTACTACAGCACAAAATTCAGAACACAGAACAGAACAGAACAGAAAGAAATCAAATATCTCACAGCTTTAGGCTTCATTCCTACAAAGCTGTACTGACAAGTATGACCCCTGACTGTTAACCTCTGCCTTGATCTTTAGGAGAAAAAGTAATGGCTTTTATTTTTCTGAAATAGAAGTTTTCATCTCTAGAGCTTTGGGTGATAAGCTGTAGTTGCACCCAACCCATAACACCATTTTAATAAATTAACTTTTCAGCCATTGAATTAGCACTAAGATGTTAGAAACCTTTTTCTGGGCATACTTAAGAAGAACAGACCACTGTGACTATATTAGTTTACTAAAGAGAACACTATATTTGACTTTCTGGCCCATATGCCCAGTAGAATTAAAAAAATTATCTGAATGTGGCTTAATTTAGATATTTTTTACAGTCCCTTCTAGAAGGGTGCTATCACTCTAGCTTTGATTTCTTATTAAACCACATGGAGCTAAGTGTATTCTTTATAGAACGGATGAGCTAGCTTCTGTCTTGCTTTGGTTAGAAACCATATATCTAGGAATTATGAGGTTAATTATTAAGGTGAAGAAGGGGCTCAATTGTTAAAAGTACTTCTCTGTGCCACAGTTACAGAAGATGCCCGTATATTAAAAACAGATCTCACAGTTCCTATTAAAAGTGGGACAGAGTAGCAGTGAGGAATGCAGCCCTACCTTCTGAGCAATACCAGTAACAACAACACCAAGTACCTCGAATCAACGGTGATACCAGCATGGTGACAGCCTTTTTGTCCAATCCCACTTAACCCAACAAAAACTTTTGGATTGCAACAGGCTGCCAGAAATATGTTCCTGTTCATGCCAGTAACAATGACCTGGCAACCTCTGTTTGGTCTTTGGAGCAGTGAAGTCACCATTGTATATACAAAACAGAAACGAGAATGGTTTCCTGGCCAAAAACTAAGCATAATGGATACCCAAAGGAAAATGGGTCTGAGCTATCTGACAGTTGCTCCCTTTAATCTGTTCATTCTATCCAGTGAAGTTATGCTTGAACAAAAGGGGAGACTGAATTTCACACTGTAAGGAATGGTTAAGAAATTAACTACCAGTACACACAGAAGCGTCCTGTTATGAGGAACACAGGTCTCATAGTGACTAGGAGTAAAGAGAGAATTGCAACAGAAAATCAGCAACAAACTAAAAGTACCAAGCCTGATACAGAGAGTACCATACAGAAAGAGAGATCATTTGTTCATGTCATGGTGTAACCCCAGACAGCAGCCAAGCCCCAGGCACCCACCAACTCAGTCCCCACCTGTGGAATCAGGGAGAGTTGGAAGGGTAAAAGCTGGAAAACTCATGGGTTGAGATAAAAACAGTTTAACAAGGAAAGCAAAAGCTGCACACACAAGGAAAGCAAAGCAAGGAATTGATTCTCCACTTCCCATGGGCAGGCAGGGTTCAGCCATTGCCAGAGCAGGGCCCCATCATGTGTAAAGGTTACTTGGGAAGACAAACACCATCACTCAAATGTTCCCCTCTTCCTCCTTCTTCACCCCATTCTAAATACTGAGCATGATGTCATATGGTCTGAAATATCCCTTTGGTCAGTTGGGGCCACCTGTCCCAGCTGTGCCTCTTCCCAACCTCCCATGAGCTCCCAACTTCCTCACCAGAGTGGCAGCAGGAAAAGCAGAAAAAGCCTTGGCTCGGTGTGAGCTCTGCTCAGCCATAACAAACACATCTCTGTATTATCAACCCTGTGTTCAGCACAAATCCAAAACACAGCCCTGTACCAGCCACTGGGAAGAAAATTAACTCTACCCCAGCCAAAACCTGCGCAGTTAGGAAGGTGAAGTAGAGGTGTAATTATTAGAAGAGAAAATAAATATTATGTAATGAATTAAATTATAAATGAGCTGAAGAGGTAATGAAATTTGAATTTTACAAAGAAATGAAATTAAAATGCTCCTTCTACAAGAATTTGAACAATCACTGTACAAGCAAGGCATCAGGGAGTCCTAATCCTATTAAATCTAATCACCACAATGTCTGTTTCTGCATTCACAATGAGTTTGCACACAGGAGAATAAATTAAAGCACATTACAGTGTGTCATACTTTTCTCCAGACAACATGATGGGACAAATTCTGCCCTTCTAAAATGCATACACAGTCACAACTTCTGATACTTTCATATCATTAAGAGACTTAGGAGTTACTCAAGTCACATATGGTGTGATGACCTTCTTGGTCTAATTTTCACACTTCCTGTGTAAATGTCAACAAGTCACCAAGTTTCTGTGCCGTGGTTACCTACTTATTTCTTTCGAGAAGTACCATCCTTCTCTCGGGTAAAGGAAAAGGTTTTGGGTTTTTTTCATCTATCTGGAAGTGGAAAAAAATTTATGATTTTAGAATTTTCTCCAAGATCATCTCAAACATCATTTTAATGTCATAATATACGTGACAACTGTACTACAGATCATAGTTTTTTCCTAACTCCTTTTCTTTCTCATCTCTATTTTCAGTTCCAAACCACTTTCCCAATCTGGTAATAGAAAAAGAAAAGGCATCATCCAGACCCAAACCTACCCTGGCAGATGGTTGAAAAATCAGTCCCTGTAATTATTGAAGTAGGTGTGATATAAGAGGGAAGAAAACCCTGGAAAGAAAGAGAATGGAGACAGAAAAGATCGAGAAGGACTGATGGTTGAATGAAGCTGCAGCTTTTTAAATCTTTGTAATTTTTCACTGTGGACACTTGTGGAACAATGACCAAGTCTCTGATTTTGAGTATATGAACTGTTGAAAATTTGAAAAGTAGTTTTAATCCCTTTCTCTCAACTCTGAGCCAAGAATCTGGCTGATTTTATCTTCTCCAGTATGAACTGTTGGTTCATAGATGCAACATTCTCAGTGCAGCTATATTTAGTGTGACCTTAATCCTGCATGCACTTAGACACCAGCTCCATTGAACTTGATGTAAGAATATTTCATGGGTGCTTCATTATATCCCCTATGAACGTCAGGGGAGAATTTTATTAGGCAGTCAGGTATATGAGCCATTCTACTATATTTATTTTTGTCCTTATTCTGAAGCATCAGAAATACTCTCTCATCTGAGAATGGGATCGTGTATTTACTGTAGAGAATGAATGTACTGATTTTCTATGACAAATCCTGTATCCCTTCAAAGGTGACATTTCATTTATCTCTTTCTTGGAGCATTTCTCTCTTGCTACTGGCACTGACTGAGTTGTATAAGAGTGGGACTAGAGAAGACATTACTGGAATAACTGCACATCAGTTTTCCCTGCAGAAACTGCAAAATCTAGTATTTCTACAGATGGGGATTTAGCAGAAAAATGGCTCTACCACAATAACTATTACAAATAAAACCTATCTGGTGTGACAATCACAGGTATAGTTCTTTTTAAGGCAGTGTCCCCAGAGGATATACCACTGATATTTTATGTTACTGCTATTAGTCCCACCTTTGGCCTTACATGGGATCTTCAGAGTGGTTTGTATCACATGATATAAGAATGAAAATAGAATTAATCCCTAGAAGAAATTTTGTCAATTTGGATCACTGTAAGAACATGTGACTTTTATAGGGCTGAAATTGTCTTATAGTGGTGGGGTCCATTTGGGTTTGAAAAGAAATGTAGATTGGTAATGCATATGATCAGGGTATATCTGGATCAGTCTGTGAATGTCATCTTGTACTTATCAAAGAGGGATAACACTAGACACATCTGATAACTTTCTTTGATAAAATAAGACCATCTTAAACAAAGAAAATGAAGTAGATGTAATCTCTCTGGATTTCAATAAAACATTTGATGTGATAATCATTATTTAAAAGAGAGAAGATGGGGTTAGTGCATGAGTTGTGTGGAGGATAAAGGATGGGCTAGAGCACAGAGCAAGTGATTGTATTGAAAGCAAAAGAAAGATGTTACTAGTGAAACACGAGAACAGCTCAAAGGGCTGAGTTTGTTTGACATTTACATTTTTGAAGAGCTTGAAAAGTAACAATATGAAAATGCCAGTTATAGAGGCTTACAGTGATTTAGGAAGATTCCTCTCACAAGGAANGGAAGGAAGGAAGGAAGGAAGGAAGGAAGGAATATCACAGTAATAATTCAAAAACTCTCTCAAAGACTTTGCAGATGTTAGCAATAGAAATAAGATTCTGTTTTAAAGTACAGAGAAAAAAAAATTAGGATTTAATTGAATTTCTGTTGTAAACTTAATGTTTTCATTTGCGAATGGTAAGGGGAAGAGCTCTTTGAGGTAGGTCAAACTGAAAGAGGTGTGTTTCGCCTGTAACCAACGGAGCAGTGGGGACAGACCAGCTCCCCAGAGGATGGTCCTTAAAATGTTCAAGATGTATGGGAAACATGATGCAGCTCCTGCAGAGAGGAATTTGCCTTAGGATGTGCCGCATCCTGTGTTGTGGCTGCTATCAGGGTTAGCCTAGGGGAGCCCTTTGGAAAGTGTGAGCTATGAGCAAAGACCAAGTGAGTTAGGACTGTGAGGAGTATGGACATAAAGATCAAGGCTGGAAGGCACTTTCATTTAACTATTTCTCTGTAAGTGGTTGCTGAAATTAGGGAGGGAGCAATTTTGAGAAGGTTGGAAACTTCTGTCCCAGAAATTGGCAATTATCTGTCAGAAATGATCTATTGATTCTGGTACTGCCATCCTTGTGACACTCTTGAGGACACTTTTCTGTCATTATTGCCCATTGATCTTTAAAGCCTTTTTGAGATAAAAGCAGGAACATTGACTCTGGCTGACTGTCCAGCTCTTAGAAGTCCCTGCAAAACCACAGTGTCTCCAAACAATACCCTAGGAAAGACAGGAAAAAAATTTGACATCTGAATATCCATTCAAAAGGATATTGCACTTCAGAATGACCACAGAGAAAGGCTAAAAAGAAAAGTGGTTGTAAGTCTCCATCTAGACTGAAATGCCAAAAGGTGTTCCACTACACAGGAGGATGGAACTAGATGAGAAACAGGAGCATTGCAGAATACTTGCAAAGCTTTTTAACTCTTTTCTAGCGTAAAGGTATACACATAAAATATCCTTTGTTAAACTTTATTCCTAAATTTTCTGCTGTAATTCTCCAGAAGGTGCAAGTCACAGTCACCTTGTAGATGACCTCTGTGGGATTCGACTTTGAGAAGAATTTCCAGAGAGTATACAGAGGGTCAGGTTGTAATACTGTTCATAAAGGATACAGCACTAGAGTGATGGATCATAATTATAATTTTCTGTAATTAATTTCTCACTTGTGTGAATGTCATTGGCACATCCTAGTGATACCATGTAATTCCAGTGTTGAATTCACAGATCTCTACAGTGCCTTGAATCAACCCTTTCAAAGGACACAAACCATGAGTCATGAAACTACTTATGAAGAGTGAATTAAAGACGGCAAAAATATTCCTGCCTTCTGCTGGGATCAGGTTCTGTCAAGGTATGAGGGTCCTATCCAGATCAGAGAAAAACTACAAATCATTGTAAACTTTAAAATTACAGCAATTCAATAATCCAGTCCTTGTTATTGATTCTGGTTTGTCTGTGAGCCAGAAGCTTCACAGTGAAAATATGATTTTTCTAAAAGATAATTGTGAAAAATGGCCTAACAAATGAAGAGAACTCTCTTCTCCCTGACTTTTAGAAACCATGCAGTGTACAAGTCACTATGACCAGGGTGAGGTGTCAGCATTTTGGATGCACTTTAGGAGCAAGTTAATTCAATTTAGCAGCAGCAGCAGCAGCAGGGGTGGCTGTGAAGATCCCAGTACCTGTGCAGAGCTCCTGCGCCAGCCCAGCACCTTTGGGCCGCAGTCACAGTTACTGTTGGGGGTCAGAGCAGATCAGAGCAGATCAGCACGTTCCCATCCCAGGTGGTATAATGAACCAGATCCAAAAATAAAGTTTAAATGCTTGATTCAGTTCAGCTTTTCTCTTAAGTGACATAAATCCTGAGGATAATTTAACTTGCATGCATGAGTCCAATTAGATTAAAGGTGCTAGCAGTACTGCTAATCATCTTGCCAACAGCTATACCAATTGCCATTCAGGACGGTCCTTCTCTCGTCTAATAGCAGGATTATTCTGTTGGGTTGTTTACTGTGGATTTCCTTCTCCATCCACACTCTTTAGACAGGAAGCAGATATTAATGTAAACCTATTAGAAATGTTGCATACATGTAAGACATCAATTCTTAGCTAGTGTAATCCTGAATATTTTTAGCCACTTCTGTAAATCTGCAGAATAAATTAATCTGAAAAGCTGGCTGAGTAGTTTGAATTTGCTGGGGCTGAGTCTGGGTACCTCTGGGTTTAGTACCTCATCACAAAAACCATTTGAGTTCCAGATTTTTTGAAAGTGCCTGTCACTTAGTAGTGGATCAGGTTCTTAAAAGGAACTCAGGTCGTCATGTAGGAGATGTTAATTTGCCTTTTGAATTATTTGACTCAAGAGATGAATCTTCAATTCACTGATTTTTCAGTGTTCCCTGCATTTTTTTATAGATTCCATAGATACAGAGTTCTACTACCATTTTTCTTTCCAGCCTCTCACTGGCAGACTTCACTTAACTAATATATTCAAGAAGAATTTTCATTTCACTTCACATTTTCATTTGTTTCCATTTCCATCCCACTAAAATATTTTTTTCTATAGATCACTTATATTTAATGTGATTATAGTAATAAAATAGCTTTGCCTGGGGAGTTTAAATTATACATGAAGCCCATGTAAGCTCAATCTCTTAAAAATACGCATTTAAATAGAAGGAAATTGAATGCTGAATGCTAAGGATCAGTGATTTACAGTGAATTCTGGCTCCATGTGAAATAAAATTGAACAGGTTGTTTTCCATTCTCTTATTTTTGTTAAAAATGAAGTTTGTATAAATGATCATTTAGCTGCATATTGGCAGGTAATGCCTTCTGCCTCAGTTGCACACTAAATGAAATTTAAAAGATTGCTAAATTAAAGATTTTAATCCCTTAATTTTTATTCTTTTCCTCTTGATAGAGAAGAAATATGTCTCTCCTTAGAATTATTTTTTTAATTACTCTGAAGAGTTTTTGCTATCTTGAGATCTCTTTATGGGAACCACAACCAGTAATATTTGTCAACAGTAAACAATTTTTATTGTACATTTTATTTATGTAACTTCATTTTTTCTGTGATTGATCCCTTATATAACAGAATAACTGCTTCAATATTTTATCTTTTAGGGATAAAAATCAAAGAGTTTTAAAATTCTCCTGAAAAAATTGGAGATGGTTTTAATCAGCTACAATGTGGAGTTCTGTGATTCTGCTGAATAGCTGTTTTTTTGAAAGATACAGATTAAGCATCGTTAAAACAACTTCTCATTTACAGTGTTAGATCTCTCAGTGAATGCATCTGCTCTCCAGTCCCTCTGTGCACACACAGCCAGAAACAAAAATAAAAATAAAAGACTTGAAAGGAGAGATAGAAGGTATTTGATCAGAGAAAGAAATTATAAGATGAGGTAGGAGACAGAGAAGGCTGGGCCTGGGGACTCAATGGGCTTGGTACATCCTGAATTTGTATTATCTGTTCAGGAGGACCAGAGGGTTTTTTTAGATTAGAAAGATCTAAAGAGGTTTTTTTTTGGTTTGTTTTTTTTTTTTTTTTTGGTCCAGAATTGATCTGAGGGAACCATTTTCACTGTTTTTTTTAAAGTATTCAGATTAAATTGTGTGCTTAGCATTTTTTTCAGTCTAGACAGATCTTTTAAATAAGATTGGTTTTTGTAGATTAAGGCTCTCAGTCTCTAAGGAGAAATACTGTATCTAAAGGCAACATCTGCACTCAAAAGAACTGCTCACACACCTGCTGCTTAAGTTTTTTGTAGAAATCTGAGCTTACATGTTTGCAAAATCTAAGAATATAAGGAAAAACCTGTTTGGAAAGGGAAGAACATACCAGTATATGTATATGAGAGAGAATACATACACTGGAGATACATTTAAATATTAAACAAAATCACAACTTTGAAAATTCCATGTTTCTCTTCAAATTCTGGAAAACAAAAATAGGGTTTAACATGCCTAGAACTGACTACTCCTTTGTGTAGATTGTCTTCCCCTTTGTGCCGGGAGAGAGAAATGGCAGAGGAAGAGAATTCTCTGTCATTCAGCCTGGGTTATTAGGTTTAGCTGGACATCCTCACCCCAGAGTCTGCTATGAAATCTCTGTCCCTTGATTTTCAGATCTCTTTTATGTTATAGGGCCTTCTTTGATCTCCACAGATCTCACTTTGGCTTTTCGTATATGTAGGATGCTTTTTAAAACTTGATACATTACAGGATGGGGCAGAGGTTATCTGTAACATGATCTGAAAGTTTCTTTCCTCTGAATGAAATAATGTACCTGGTGACATTCTAGTGAAGAGGCCATTTCCAAACAGTCACTATAAACCATGGTCGAGGTGTTTTAGCATGTTTGATGATGTTACATAACTTGCACTTTGCAAAGTTCTCTTGCAGCAGAGCACTAAATGGTAGGTGGAGATTTCCCATCTGTGAACATATATGATTAAATATGTTTACAAACACAACTTAGATGGGTGATTAGAATGAGAAGTCACAAAGAAGAACAGTCATAATACAAGAGCATAATTTTCTTTGGTTTTGACTGCTAAACACAAACATTTCACAAGGGCTTCTTTCTCACGTTATTCCCCAATAATATTGAAAAATAAGTTCTGCTTTTTTTTCTATCGTGTCCCTCTCCTTCCTCCATTTGAGGTCACTTCTGCTATATTAAAGATTCTTAAGCAAAATTTGCAGGTGTTTTTACTTGAGCTGTTACTTCATAAAAAATATTGGTACAGTGTTTTTAAACTGTCATTAAAAATGTGGCTTGTCTCAGTTCTTCCCGAGCATTTAATAGACCACGTGTGATCATTATCTTGTGGTATTCCTAACATTCTGTCTGCAGCATGTACATTTGATGCAGCTGTTTTCAACTTCTTTCTCTTTCAGAACATATTTTTGTATGGCTGGCAGAAGGAAAATGATAAAATTTGGCTCAAGACTGCATGGCAACAGCTTGTCATGAGTGCATTCTCTGCTGGTACTTTATAGTATAAATTGTTCTCACAAGACCTTAGGCAGGCAGATTTGCTTATGCTTATTTGATCTGGCTAATATCAGTTTGTCAGACTAATGCAAGTTGTTCTACATGTGCTGCAATGTTGCTGATAACCACAATTTGCAGAAATAATATGTGATCCAGAGATCCTGGAGTCCTGGATAGGACTAGCAGGCTGGGTAGCCAAAATAAGGAACCACCTGTAAAAACTACCTTGCTACTCTACACACCTTTGCAATGTTGTGGAAAGCCTATGGAAAATTTAATCACTTAATGGATGTGAGCTCCCATACTTAAAGGGAAAGAAGATACACAGTGGAACAGCAATGAAGAATGTAGAGGTCATAAATATATTGTGTGACATTGTAGGAATTCACCCTGACTTTTTGGTCTTTTGGTACTAAAGACCAAAGCTGCTCTTAAAAAAGATGAACTGCTCTTCTACTAACTAAAGATGAAGCTGCTCTTATTAAATTACCCAGGAAGAACAAAAGGTGTTGAGAGAGGGTTTCGGAGTGCTTATATTCACATCGTGGGCCTGAGACTCCAGTCTGTTCTCCCACGTTCTCTGATACTAATCAGCATGAGTACTATCCCTTAAATAGCCCTCTTGGCTGTTGAATTTTCAGTGGAGGAAAGTGCTGCATGCCCACAAGCAGTCACACATTTCCATGTGGCCTGCAGAAGACATTACATCTAACAATTATTTTTCTCTTGCTTCAGTAAAGTTTTCATAACCTGAGACTTTTCATAATTAATGGTTAAACCAAGGCACCGGTGTAGAAATATCTGTAATTGCTGAGAAAATTTAGCAGAAGACTCTTAATCTAAACAAAATCTCATGTTCTTGAAAATGCCTTTCTTGATTTCTTTAATACAATCATCTGCACTAATATCATAGAAGTCCCATTATTGTACACCATTGGAATTTAAGGTGATTTTGGCAGAGGTATTACAGAAAATGCAGATAAGTATATAAGTCCAAATCTGCTGGGCTATGCAGTACCATAGCCAGACTCTACTGTACTTCCCTATGGATCTTCATTCATTAGTGCCTCCCTAGGCTCTAGGGAATAATGTAAAAGGCCAAGAAAAGTGGTTATTTAAGAGCTGTTATTTCTGCCAGTATGGTGTTTAAATCAACTTCTTTTCCAAACTGAGCACTTATAGCTATTTCAAATCCATTTAATCACTGGTCTGCTCAGAATGTCTTAACTTTCTACTTTTAATGCACTACAAGTTAATGTTAGTTGCTATCTGTATAAATAAAATTGAAATGCTAATAAGTACCCTGATGAAAGGGTTAACATCTATTCAGAATACCTGACCCATCTAAATACATTCAGCTGTGAGTGTAAAGAGATTACCTATAGAGTACCTGATTCATTTCTGCATAGATGTAGTTTCCACTATCACCATCAAGAGGCTTATTGTGTAATTTATTACCATAATGGACATGCAGTTAGGAGGACTGGGTGGGGGGAGGTATTTCCATGTACAAAAAATGAATATATATTATGATATGATATCAGATCCTCATTCCCAAAAAAAATCCATCCAGAATCCACAGTCCCAAGTTACCAAACATTAGCTCTGTAAACCTACATTTTTTACTTATTATGACAATTAAATACCTAATGTTTGATTGTTGAATAACTCATCAGAAACAATATCTTAACAAAATGTAGATTACTGTTAGACAGTAGATTATAATAGTTATGCTGGCACCTACGTAGCATTCTCTTACACATGTGCAATGGCTTATTCTGAAATAAATCAAGTCAAACGAGTCTGGGTCCCCCTTCAGTGCAGAAAAATGATAAGACAACTTAGTGATTTCAAACAAATTTATACAATTTTTTTAAAATGTCAATATATAGACAAACTTAAAGGACTTAAATTTTGCCAGGGTTTGTTGTCCAATTGTCCCTACTAAATATGAACTAGCTTTGATATTTGCTTTGATATTGGCTTTGATATCTTGCTGGGACTCATCACAAATATTATGTTAGATTTACTTGCAATTACAATACTTCTCCAATAAATATTTCACAAATGGCACTCTGTTTTGGTCAGGTCAGCAAGTCGTGATCCTGCTCTGTATCTGGGCATTATTTATATATACACAGATACAAGTTAGGGTTTCTGTTTTCGGCTGTAACTATCAGCTGCCCTGTAGCTCTACAGGACTTGTACAGTGGCACTGCTGGTAACAGACACAAGCTTTGTACTGAGTCTGCAAGGCCTCAGCACTGAGCTTGTAATGCTTGTTTCACCTGAAATTGTCTGCCTGCAGCTTCCTTCATTCTTGCTTTAGCTACAACAACAACAACAACTTGTCTAATGGCTGTGCCTGATTTCTTTTACTTTTCTTCACATGGTGTGGCCAGGTTATTATATGGGCAGTATGAAACAATGTATTCTCCACAGAATAAGAGATTTATGAGGCTGGTATAAAGATACACTGTGGACAAAGAGAGGCATCATAGCTGAGCCCTTGAGAAGTGGGAGCAGAGGACATGACACACAGGCAGGGGCACAAGCTGGCACTGGAGACCTCTTGGCTATCACATCTCACCAGAGTTCAGGATAGGGTTTGGAGAAACAAAACAAAGAGTGAATACAGACAGCTAAGTGAAAACCACTGTGCATAGTGTATTGGAGGTAACATGAACTCACAAACCAATGAAGACAAAGCAAATTGTAAAAACCATATTAGCAAAGTTAATAATTGCCCAAGGTGAGTCATCGACTGAGGAAGAGGAGACCATCAATATTAACAGCACACGGCAAAGGATATAGGATGGTGATGACCAGCTGTACACTCTATTACCACTATCAAATGGACATTGGCAACATCAGGACTCTAAGAGGCAATGAAAGAGCTTCCATAAGATGAAAGAAAAGCATAGACATCAGGAAATAATTATGTGCATGCTGTATATGAATTTTATTATTTTGAAACTTATCCTCTGTAACAGTGTTTTCTTTTTATTTTTTCATTAAAAATAGATAATCTCTAATAATATCTTGTTGATTATATTGTTAAGATTTCATTTTTGCTAACAATTAATTCATAGGTTCACATATTCAATGAGTTTTCTGATTGTCCTTAATAATCCCACAATCTGACGTATAAAATAGGCGAGAAGAATTGATATATGATTAGATGTGACACTGCATACTGAGCTGTCAGAATCTGAACAGGTTAACTTGGATGTTCTTGAGTAGTCAAATAGAAAATTATGGTACATTCTAAGTATATTGAATTGTGACTGGCCACCGGGGCAAAGATCTGATCTTTGCAAAGCAGGAGTTTGTTCTTGGTTCAGTTAACCAAGGTAAAACTTCAGTGTGTGTGTTGGCAGATTTGATTTTCATGGTGAATGAATCTTGTGTACTGTAAAACACTAAGCTGTTGTTTGTAGGACATGAAAACCTTGACATTTTTCTAAAATCAGTCAGCTATTTTGTTAAAGGTATTCACCATATGGGTAATAGGCTTCCTAATTTGGGGATTTATGTTATAAAGTCAGAAAAATTAATTCTGGAAAACAAGAAGACAGCAACACAAAGATCAGTGAAATTGGGTGCCTTCCAAGTGATGGCATCATAAATTTAGTATGTTGGTTGTTGGAGAAGACAGAAATTCCTTGGTGCTGGGGACCTGACTCTGATGCACAGATGGAGGGTCTGAACAACCTGGAGGCACCACAATAATTCTGAAGCTATAGAGTCTTCCCAGAAATCAAAATCAGAATGAGAGTGTTGTACCCACATGGCATGGGGACAGTGACAGCCTGGATGAGAGCTCATATTATTCAGAGCTGAGTCCTTCCTCAGGAAGGAGTGGGAGCAGACAGAAGCACTGACTTGGAATTGGTCAGACCAGTTCAGTGCAGACAGGAGGTGTGTTAACATCACTGGGAAGCGCCTTGAACTGGTGGATTAATTTTTACATAGATTATTCAGTCAATAACATGCAATTTTTTTTTTTTTTTGTACCAATGCTCTTTTCTTGGTCTTGTTTTTGGTTGCATTTTGGGTCTTAAAAAAAAAATATATGTTCCATACAGTATGTCCTCTGCAGTTGATTGTTCAATGTAAGCTTAAACTTGTACATTAATTTTCCAATACTTCAGGGATTTACCGAGAAAAGTGAAATTCTGAGTTAAAGTCTAATTCAAAAAGAATGTAGTATTCATTTTTCAGTTTCATTTATTGATTTAAAATATATTATTACTGTGTTCCTTTGGTTGCTTATCAATTTAGTTCTTTTAACTGCATGATTCAATTACTTTCATTTTAGAATAATTTCCATTTCATTCTTTTTTTTACACAGAGTAATGTGTGCATTATTAAAACTGTTGAATAGTGAAGACTGAACTCATTCTCTTTATTGCACAATAATCTATTAATATCTCAACTAGAAAGAGAAAGTGAATCTCAAGCGAACCTACTCCTTTTATTCATGTGTTAAATAAGATCTTGCTGACATCAAATTCATGTCCATCAAGCTAACTAGAAATATCTGAAGTGTGTGACTACAAAAAAATATATCACAAGAGCAGATTTATACAAATGCCCAGAATGTCAATAAAAGTAAAATTTATTCTCATTTTTAAAGATATGTATGAAAAGTAAACCTATATAAAGATATGTAAGGAAGATCCTTATAACAAAAACAAGATTAAGCTATAGTAACAATTACCTATCCACCTCCTGAAGGATTTTTGGTCATGATAGGAACCTGGGGGCCAGATTTATTAAGAGATTTAAGTACCTAAGGAGCAATTAGGCAATGAGATTTGTCAAAGGTGCCTTGGTGCCAACAAATGCACCTGCAAAGAGTAAAATTACTGCTACATTAGTGATAAATGTCTGTACCTCTTATATTCCATATTTTCCAGCTATTAAACAACTCTTAATAGCTTAATTCTCTGAGCTTATTTATCAGTAAAACACCTTGTGTGGTTAAATACCTACTCACATGTAATTAAATATCAATTTGACCAAGGGGAGGGACTAAGGATCTATTCTCAAGATAACACAGTTCTATCACAGTTGGCAGAGAGATTGTTATCTCTCTGCTGGAATGAATGCCTTCATGAATGCTAACCTAAGTAACTCTTACGTGCAGGTAACCCATGTGTGCACATCAGTGTTTGTAGAGATCAGGCAGTGAGAGGCCCTACCACTGCTCCCTGGAGTTCAGGGGGTTGGGACCAACATTAGAAAAGAGCAGCAGGCAGTGGGGGTGCGCATGCTGACACTTTTCAGTTAGACGTTGTGTTTAACATTTGATTTTGGCAAACCACAAGATGAATTTCCATCAGTGGGATCAAAGGAAATTGAAGACACATTTAATCCATACAGTAACTTTATTGCTTTATTGGAATATATATAGTCAGTCTTAGGTGAGATGTATTCTATTGGCACTTTGTGATCGTAATTCAGTTTTCATGGCACCACGCTTGTTGGCAAGAGGTGGGATACACCTGTCTTAAGGGGTGTGTTGGTTTTGCTTGGCTGTTTTTGGTTGTGGGGGGGCCACAAGGATGGGTTCCTGTGAGAAGTTTCTGGAAACTTCTACCCTGTCCAGCAGGGCCAACCCCTGATGGTGCTGAAGATGACGGATATGCCACTGGCCAAGGCTGGGCCAATTAGAGGTGTTGGTTATGCCTCTGTGATAACATATTTAAGAAGAAATCAAAACAATATGTGCATGCAGTTGTTTCTAGCCAGAGGAAGGGGAGGAGGTGAGAACACGTGAGGGGAAAACAACATGGAGACACCAAGGTCAGTGGAGAAGGTGGGGGAGGAGGTGCTCCAGGCACCGGAGTGACATTCCTCTGCCGGCCCTGGTGAGGACCATGGTGAGGCAGATGTGCCCCTGCAGCCCCATGGGGTCCACAGGGGACGCAGAGATCCACCCACAGCCCGTGGGGAGGTGCCCACGCCAGAGTAGCAGGTGGGTGCCCTGGAGGAGGCTGTGATCCAGTGGGAAACCCGGGGGAGAGAGGGCCCTTGCTTCCAGGCTGGAGCAGCCTGGCCTTGGAGGACATCCCCCCTAGATGAGTGGCCCATGCCACAGCAGTACTGGGAGAACTGTCTGCCCGTGGGAGGCACTCACATTGCAGCAGTTTTGGGAGGACTGCTGCTCGTGAAATTGGACCACGTTAGAGGAGTTCGCAGAGAGCTGTCTCCTGTGGGAGGGACCGCACGGCGCAGCAGGGGCAGGACTCCTCTGCCTGAGCAGTGGAAGAAAGATTTTGGTGATGAAGTGACCGAGCCCCCACATCCTGTCCCCTGCACTGTTGGTGGGAAGGAGGGAGGGGGTGGGGGGAAGAATGGTATCTTTAAGGACTTATTTTACTTCTCATTATCCTCCTCTGACTCTGTTAGTATTAAATTCACTTTGCAACTCTGAGTTAAGCCTGTTTTGCCCTTGAAGTGTTTTCTCCCGGTCCTTATCTCACTCATGAACCCTTTGTGCTAACTTTTGTTTCTCTCCTCTGCCCAACTGTGGCAGGGGAGAGTGAGTGAGTAGATATTGTGGGTGCCTGGCAGTTGACCAGGGTCAAACCACAACAGAGGGATAAAGATCTTTGCTCCGGAGTTAGCCTGTTCTCCCAAATAACATGTTTCCTCAAGTTGTACCAGGGAGGTTTAAATTGGGTATTAGGAAAAATTTCTTCACAGAAAGGGTTGTCAAGCACTGGAACAGGCAGCCCAGGGAAGTGGTTTTGTTACCATTCCTGGAATTACCTAAAAGATATGCAGATATGACACATGGTTTAATGGTGGACTTGGCAGGGTTAAGGGTCAGACTTGGTGATCTCAAAGGCCTTTTCCAATCTAAATGATTACATAATTTATGATTTTATGAAGCCACTATGAACTTCATAGTTAATATACAAACACCATGCTATTTCGTTTTTATCTAATTTTTAACCTGGAAAGCCAAAATTGAAACACAAGGCATACTTTAGATAATTTGGCTTCAAATTAACTTAACAGAATTTGTTCCATAATTGCAATTGTCAAGCAGTTTATTTTTGCCATTCTGCAAGTCATGTGAAATTACTTTTGACATTAAAGTACGTCTAAACATCCATGCCAAGCATAGAAGTGCATGGTGAAATCCCTATTCTGCACACTCCAAACTGATTGAAGGCTCAGCAGATATACACCTGGACAGTGAAAGCAGAACCAGGTTACTTGAGTTCAGAAAATTGTATCTTCCCTTTTCCAATACCTTAATCAATTTACTTCTTTCTTTAGTTTCCAGTACTGATCCTGTCATACAGAGAAGAGAGCAAACCTACTTTCAATCTTTGATCTCATTGAGATACTTTCAGGACATTCAGTATAATTTAATACTTTCCTTAATTTCATTTCTTCAAACATATGCAAAATTTCATACCTACAAAGTAACAGCAATGCCAAATTTCTGACATCAGGCAAAATGACATGGGTTCTAACCCTGAGTATGTGGCAAAGAAAATTTGCTTGCAATAATTTCTATTGATTAATACTCACTATATGTAGGCAGCAGCTCTCCCTTCTGAAGGAGGGATAAGTACACGTAAGTTTCTTGGATTTTTGCTGCTTTGAAGAAATTCTGTTCATACATTAAATTTTTCAGTTTAGTAGCTTTATTGAAATTGTAAAGAAACTAGGTTTAAAAAGGCAATAGACCTAGCGTACTCCATGCTTTGACAGTGTAGTGATTTTTCTTTGAAGGGAGCACATTCCATTTTGTGAGATAAGTAACAGAAGAAAGAAATCTCACAAGGTCCAACAATGCACCTATTTGCCAGATTTGCACTGTTTAGCATAGTAAGGAAAAGTAATGAGGCATTATGAGGCAATTCCACTTGTGTATGTCCATGGTTATGCAAATGAAATGTGAAATCACTGATATATGGTACTCACCACAGTCAAAATCTGATTTTGACTTCCACAAAAGCTAGGGGGTGATTGACGTCAATAGGCTGTAGATTTTGCTGGGGGGGGAAATGTAAGTTATTGCAACATACTTAAAGTACTTACAGTACATACAACGCAGTAATGACAAGTAGTAACAATATTTTTGAGAATCTGGACATACTCCTTTGTCACACTTTCTTATTTGTATCTATCATTTTGCACAATCTTAAACTTCACACTCAAAATAATGTGGTTTTAGAAGTATCATTATGAGACACAAGAGAAATTAATAAAAATGGATTTGCCATGATGTCAGATGCATGGAGGCAGAAGAGGGAAAATGGAAGATTTTTTAGCAAGGAACTCCTGGAAAAGAAGTTGTTAATGTCATAACCTCCTTTCATTAAAAAGAAACTAACTAGCTTTTTTCCTAAAAATTAAAATTCCTTTGGATTCAGTTTTGTGGGTTTTTTTTTCACATATCATAGTACCTAACACTGAAATGAATTAACAAACACTTAAAATAGGGTATTAGTTTTTCAAGTATTTCAACAGGTGTCTTGCATCTGACTAGTAAGTTGGAGACTGAGCATTTTTGTAACTTTTAAAAGCACTCTGAACACCATCTAAGAAGATAAACAAATCTTAAAGTCACCAAGAAGCTTATTTTGTGTAATCTTCATAAACTCAGCCACAAAGTTCTTCTACTGCATGCCTCTTAGCTGAATTATCTGCATGAAGATGTTTACTTAGCAGATAGAAAATTACCAGACCTAATGGGCAGAAGACAAGCTTTGCAAAAGTCGCATTTTAAATGTGCATCTAGAAATATCCTCACATGCTTTAAGTTAGGCATCTGAAGTACACCTGTACTTGGGAAAATCATAGTAGAAATTAATTTGTGAGCAATTCTCAGTGTCAATCAAAAAAAATGTAGTCTGAAAGAAACCTCTAACTCCTACTCAGAGTGGAGATAATTACGAAATTAGAGACATTTGTTCATGGCTTTGTTCAGTTTAGGTTTGAATGGATGGAGATTCCAATCTCTGTGAGAAACCTATTGCATTGCTTAATGAAACTGAATTTTTTCCTTTGCTTGTGACCTTTGGCTGCTGCTTGCTCTGCCTGTGATGAGTCTGCCTCTGCTCTTGCTGTAATTTCCCACCAGATCATGGAAGGCTGCAGTGAGATTCCCTCTCCTCCCCCTGCACCTCCTTACAAGTTACCTGATGAATTCTTTTTTGTAATGCAACCAGGAAAGTGGATAATCTCTGCCACCACAAGGGCACACTGCTGACACGTGGCACGACAGGCACTGGAGATGGTAATTTAGCACTCAGAAAGGATTACAGGATTCCAGCAGACTTGAATTTTAAGAATTGACCTGAATAGCAATGGCGTAAATTTAAAATCTCCCAGGATTTAGCTGGAAAAGATCAGAATAAATTTTTTTCCTGTAACTATTCCACAGAATTTGCTGATCCAGAGTTCTTCTCATGTGGTCACAGGGAGTATCTCCATTATTTCTTGTGGAATTAAAAGTTAAGGATTCAAAGGGTACCCCTCACATCATCAAGTCAAATCCTCTTTCAGGGTTATAATCCCAGAAAAACATTCAGTCGAGTTTCTTGTAAAATCTAGCTCAGGCTTATGTTTCCGGTGCTTGCACTAAGAAGTGGTTCCACTACACTGACAGTTAGAAAAACTATTCTAATTCTCAGACTCGATGTATTCAGCTCAAGTTTATAACCATTTGTAACTGTGCCTGCGTTGCCTTTTAACTGTAATAGCTCTTTATCCTCCCCAGTAATAACAGTCCTGGTGTATTTATAGATACATCCCTTCTTAGCCTTTCATTTCCTGGTTTCAAAAACTGAAAATCACAGAGTGCAGCAGGGAATCTTTTCTAAAATGTTGTAGAATTGTATTAACCCATATTTTGACTCCATCTGTTTAATAGTTCACCTAGTGTCTCTCACCACCTGCACTGCTTCCTTTTACCTCGCTTGTTAAACACCTGACCTTGCCCCTTGCTTTTTATGCAATACTGAGAGGTTTGATGCTGCCTCACATATGTTTTGAAAGAGCCGTGACCATTGGACCACTAACACAGCAGTTTTATTTCACCCTCCTTTTCTCTTTCTCTTGGAAACTTCAAGTTGCTCAAGTTTTGGGTGGGTTTTTTTTCCCCTTGATGGCTGCAAATAAAATAGATCTATGGAACAGATGAACAACAGAACAAAAGTGAGATGATGAAACATGTTTCTATTGTTCCTCTGATGTAGGTGATAGCTGTGAATCTTCTTGTCAGAGCTGTCATGAACTATTTGAATGAAATTCTCAGGAACACTTTTTGTACTGGAATTTGAGATGGAGAAGCAATTTCTTCCCCATAAATTTATTGATCCAAATTTTAAAAGCAGTTTTTAATGTCTTAAACACTGTGAATGATTTCTCTTAGTAAAAAAGCCTGAATGGGTGGATATGCAAGTGACAGTCACGGCATCACTAGAATAAATTTCACAGTATGGTGCAAAATCTACGGAAAGGTTGTCTAGAGATGTTCCACATGGGTTATAGAAAATTAATTATGTCTCTACATCATGGATGGATGAAGAAATACAACTTTCAAAGGTTATGAAGAAGAAGAGAATGACAACACAGGACTAAGTAAGATATTCCTTACTAATTATTCAATATTACTAATTTAAATTAGTCGAAAAACTGTTCTGTATGAAAAACTGTGAAAAAAGATAAGTTTTTAGGAAAACAGGGTTTACATTAAGATACAGAAAACATAATTCTCCTTCTATTTTCTGCTTTTTCTTTGCAATGCTGAAAGGATGTGTGCCATTCCCTTTTTGCGTAACGCTAAAGAAAACGATAGACAAAAACAAGGGTGAAGACAGAAGCAGGTTTGATGGGAGAATATCATCATTATTGTATAACTGAATTTTATGAATATATCCTCAAGTGAATTATCTACTTCTTAATTTCAATATGCAATCTATTTCTACTCGTATCAGTAATAGGCATATAAAGCAAGTTTTGCTTTAAATGGTGGCAAAGTTGTGTCTTAATAGACAGCTGATGAAGCACCAGTATTAAGTGTAAAGAAGTAATTTTTTAAAATGCATCTTTTAGTTTTAAAACAGTAATTTGTAGAGAGTTGTTTATTTTTTTGTGTATGTTTTATGAAGTTTGGGCTTTCACAGTCATAAAAATGGATTTTATTTGTTTCTACTAAGCCTTACCAGGTAATTCGAGGACACATTAATTAATCCCATCCTACAATGTGTAGTCATGCCTATTAGCAAGAGAAAAAAGGGTTGTGGGTGTTTTTTAATATGCAAATCCCATGAGTCCTCTAATTCATTTGTAAATTAACGTTTTTCATTCAGACAAAATGCTTAAGGCTAAATTAAAAAATATCAAGGACAAGGAGTATCCTTACCTGACAAAGTCATGCACCCACTTAGAAATATAAATAGATCCAAATAGTCACCTATTTGGTCTAGACTTAAATCTACCTCATGTTTTTCTACACATATATTGCATCTTGTACATCTTGATGCATTTGCAGCAAAACAATACTGGCTGGATATGAAGAACAGAGGCAACATTTCATTTGAAAAGGAGACTGTAGCTGCTTTGACAAGTTGAAGTACTGGAAATTTAAATATATATTACACTTTCAGGTTCCTGCATGGAGTTTTACTAGCAAACATCATCTTCCCATAAAAACAGAGGCTGGTGCTACATGTTCACAGAAGTGTCTAACCCCTGGAGGAGCACAGGTCTCAGGCTGATGACAGATTAAAAGCAAAAGTAACTGCCCTTTAGGACTATATTTTTAATGTGAAGAAAATACATTCAACTATTAGATGATACTTGAGACATGGAGAATTACTACTCTGAAGCCCATGCTGTGCCTCCCTTTAAAAAAAAAAAAAAAAAAAAAAGTTCTGTTTTCATGATCATTTTGACATAAACATTAGGAGAGGCAAGACGAAGATTTTGCCTTTTGTACAAGATACAACAAAAAAACCTACCCAAGCTCATACTCTTCTACCACTAGCCAGCTTGTCTGTCCCCAAAGCTAGGGGCCAAAAATAAAACACCAGTAAGTTTTAGATTTCAGAAGAAACAGACCTCTTTCCCCCATCCCATCATATTTTCACTCTAAGTTTCCTTCCTGCTATTGAATCCCACCTGCTTGTAGCAGGAAAACACATGGACTGCTCAACAGCTAACTAATATAAACTGATGAACACTGGTTTGTCTGAAGCACAGAAAATGCAACTGACTAAAACCACTGGAGGTGCAAGGAGTGACTTTCAATTGAGCTAAGAAAATTTATAGCTTCCTTTCTCCAGATACTTGATTTAATCTCTACTGGTAGATTTTACATAAATCATAGTCCACCTGACACCAATTCTTGCCCTAAAGTAGTGAAAATGAAAGGTCTGAACCTAAACCCATAACTGTTTATGTTTTTCCTTTGCATTTTAATTGCACCACTTCAACTATTGTATCACTATTATATTTTTATTTTTGAACAAACACAACACTCCTCATCTCAAAATGCATACTTTTAAGACCAAAGATTATATACAGAATTATTAGCATTGTAAAAATAAGACCTTTACTTTTGAAATATAGATTTCCTTCTTTTTAGAAATAGGCTTTGTAACCTTTCTGCTCTATATGTTAAAATCCTACAGAAATGCAACCCTTGTCCTCTAGCTGAATGTACTGGCCATCAGGCTGCAGAGACATTATGGTTTGCCTTGTTTTCCCTCTCTCTGTTCCTGTGAATTTTGATTTATCCTGTTTTTTCAGAAAAGCACAATCTTAAGAGAAGCCAGTCACTTGGCTGCAGGGCACTCTTTCACCTGATCTGAGCCATGGGTTTAGCCACCTTCTGAGTGACAGAGGTCTTTTCCTCTGCATGTAATCATTGAATCCATGTCATAGTGTTGGAAGGCAGGCAGCTGCCTTCATACGGATTTCAAAATAAAGCATATTTGCTCTGTTTGTCGAAAGAATGGTTCAAAATTACAGCTTTAGCATAGAACTGAAGGCTGGGGGGTCCCAAAAATGTAGAGGCGTGTCCTGATAGTTCTGGATCAAGCACCCCAGCTCCAAAAAGATGGGATTTCAAAACACAGCCTTCCATCCATGTTTCTTGTTCTTCAGCACTGAGCCCATTCTTGCTGAATAGCTTCTTTCTGAAGTGCCCTGAGATGCATCACAGGGTTGGAGCAGTGAAAAACTAAAAAAGGTGGGTTTACTTTTTAAGATCTCTAAGTTACAGCAATAATCTGTGACCTGTAGAAGGGTTTGGACTAACAGTGGATGTATCAAAATTTCTGTGTGATGAGCATAGTGGTGGAGCACTAAGGGCAATGGGAAGGAAAAAACTAATTTGTGTTTTTTATGATGGGTACATTAGTTGCAAATGCAATTAGTACTGGATTAGTCAGTTCATACTCTTAGACCAGTTTTGTGTTGATTTACATTATGTTATCCATTGAATTTGCATCATTCCTGAGGAGCTGTGAGTGGCATTTCTCTTCAGTTCCAACTTTAAGGTTGATTCTGAAAAATCTAAATTAATTTTCATGTTAGCTGATATTTATAATAAAATTAATGTTAATAATATTATTTCATAAATTCTTGATTTTATCTTAGTACATTATTGTTCCTCTTTTCCTAAACTTCAGTCACAGACTTAAATTTCCCATATGATCAACCTATTTCAATCTTGTACCCTTTATAGAATACATAGCAGAAGTCCCTGGGAGAAAATAGGAATGAATATATCAGATGCTTCAGGTTCAAATGGCAACTAATACCTTTATAGTTTGAGTAGTATTTTTTTTTTAAGATCCCTTTTATAAAGGAAGAACATCATTCAGTGATCATCATAGTACATCTGGAGAAAAGGACATTGCAATTCATCACAGTCTGCCAAAAGCAGAAAGTATATTTTAGACACTAAAACAGCTGCAGTTCCATCTAAAGAGGGACAGATAAGAAAGGCTTTTCACAGAAATGATTTATAGTGATTGTGTTAGCTAAATGCTCAGGTCTCACCAAAATTAGTAGTGCACTTTCTGGTGGACATAATACTTTGTTCTGTCTATGATTTTTCCACAGGTGCTCCATATATTCCTGGTGGGTGCCAGCCCATAAAATACAACTGGTCAGTGGCAGTAAGAGAGGCAGTCCAGGACCTCCTGAGTCAACAGTGGGAGACCTTGGTCAGGCTAGCATATTTTATTCTTAGCAGTATGTGTTCTCAACAGCTAAAGCCAAGAGATTTCAGGATAAAATGTGTAGGCCATAGGAAGACAGCCATACCATATTGAAACTGATAAAACAACGGTAATCTATTTTCTATGTTGTTCACTACATAGTAATAAGTTGTTCCAGGCCAGCTAAAATATGCGGCTTTTGGTGTGGGGGTGTGTGGGGACTGTGTTTGTTGACCATAAATAACATAAACATTTTGTATTTGTGGCTCACAGCAATCTAAGTGGGTTGCAACTCAAAGACATTATATTAATTTTTCAGCTTTCTGTGTCCAGCCAACTGAGAAAATGATGCTCTGGAGCCGTTCAGTTCCCGTCTAGTCTGAAAACACTACATACAGGGAAGAAGAAATTAATTCCAGTCCAGTGAACCCCTGGCCTCACTGTTTTCTATTTCCTGCCAGTCATATCTATATATATAGAAAAACAAACAACACCCATAGTAAATTAAAGGAATACATACAATAACAGTAACTTAGATATTCAACAAAAAATTCTGAATTAAATTGTACTGGATGTGTGCATATGGATATTTCTCTTAATAGTGGATGTAATTCTGCTACTGTTATATAATTTATGTATTAATAGTGGTAATGAAAAGATGGGAGTAAGGGAAAATATATTGGAAGAAACTCTAATATATGCGTGTAGCTTTTCTTGGCAGACTTACAAAAGGCTGTACTGACTTTGCAATAGTTATATGCATAAGCTCTTCAGGGACTTTGATCCTGAATTGCTCCACGCTGACATAAATATTATTACAGACACAAACTGTCACAGTGAAGCTCTCCGCAAGAAAAGTCAAATAGGGATGCACAAGTTATTTCTCAACTTTCTTGAAAGTTGCTTGCCATTTCTATGAGCAGCAAAGGTAGAGGAGGTATTCATTATCACAGGGAAGTACAGAGCAAGTGATCACAAAAGAACAAATGATCTAAGAGTAAAATACACTTTGTAGTAGCTTTATTCATGTTTTCCTTTTCTAGAACTAAAGAGCGTCTGCTCCAATTAATGTGATTTTTTTTTTCCTTCTTGTTGTTACAGCTTTTGAATTTTTCTGGAAATGTAGATATAAATATTATATGAAGTGTAATCAAGAGCAAATTTGAATTGAGGTTAGAAAACATGGCAAATATTTCAGTTTTGTGAGAAAAAAAAAAGGTGATTACATGGCCATAAATACCATGAATTCCACTTCTTCTGAATGAATCCAATACCATTATGTAATTTTTTATACACTGTGTGATCCTGAGTCTGCAAAATGAGACATCCTTCTTGCCCCATTTTTCAAATGAGTAAAAACTGGTCTCTTATACATTCCAGGAAGTCTTCTAGGAGTTTAACTTCCAGATTGAGGGAAAAAGATGTAAAATAAAAAATGTGGTCTTGCTAAAGAAAAGAAAATGTTGCCTCTGTATATAGACAAAAACAGATGACTAGAGTTATGGATTCTGAAGCCAAAAGGATCATTAGAAATGTTGGCCTGGATTTCTGTATATGACAGGTAAATGTTTAAAATTATTTCTAATTATTCATTCTTTATTGAGTGCATTTTTTGTTGTTGTTGAGAAATTGTCCTTTTTTCCAATGGTTGCTTTAATATTTGTTCATTTTCTCTCTTGAAAGTATCTGTCTTACTTTCTCTTTGAATTTTCTTGTACCAGGTTTAGCTTATTTGAGACCTGCAGTTTGGTGAGGCTAAAGAGGTTACTTTATCCTCTTGATGGTAATAGCCTTTTGTAACACAGAATTTCCAAGGCAGAATTAAAACAATTTTAGTACTATATGTTTTCCTGCATTATGATGAAACTATTTTCTAGCAGGGACTTCTGATCTCTGACAAATTCTGTTTGAAATATTCCACTTTGATTCTTGTTTTATTAATAATTTCTTTCCAAGATATGTAACTTAACTGGTTTTTTCCATTAAATGTGCAGAATTTTAGTTGTGATATCCTCTTGCCATATAAAAAGTCTCCAGTACATTTTATCTGCATAGTTGCCTTCATTAACCTGTTTTTCTCTCTCTTTAGAGGGTTAGGTTTCTTTGTAAAAAAATATTATCTTGATTGACATTAATCAATTCTCTTCACCTTCAAACCCTTCACCTTTAATTCTTTATTAAATGAATCCTCTATGAGCTTTTCTGTTTATTTTGTCAGTGACAAATTTCACGTGACTGACCAATAGGATCATCCTGTTGCCCTAAGGTAAACCAAGCATTGTTCCAATCTTGGCATTTCCACTACTTAAAAAACAAACAAACAAACAAAAAAAAAAACCCAGAAAAACAAACCTGTGTGGATTTAGTAATTTTACAAGCTTATTCCTATTAATGCAGTTTAGCATACTCCGTAATTGCTAATTACAGAAAGGCTTCAGAAGGTGCTTCTTCAGGGAACAGCTTAAATTTCATTAATATTTTCAAGGATAAGTATCTAGAGTTGTTTATTAGTTTTTTAACCACCAATTCATTAACAAATAATAAATTGACAAATCAATGAAAGCTTCTTACAACAACAGTGGAATTGCCTGTTTGTTTAATATTCTTCGCAATACAGGCAGTATAATCCCAGTTGTTTGGAGCACAAAAAGGTTTGATCTTTGCAAGCTCCCCCATTAGGAATCAGAGAGCCATGAGTGTGGAGCAGTGACATTTATAACTCTGTGTACCTGGGTATTGATTATTCTCATATTTATGAGTTCATACAGGAACAGATGTTAGTTGACATTTTTTGTTTAATCTTACAGACGTGCTGAAATTGCCCTTGGAGATTTGGGTGAATATGCAGAGGCATATTATTACTACATGGAAACAAGTCAAGAAAATTTTTACTTGTGTAAAAAGTGCAGAAGAATCTGGGGGAAATTTCTGATCAACTGGAGCTCATCACTACCAGAATATTTAGGAATTTTGTTCTATTGCACAACGCCAAGGGCTTACCTCACTTTGGATCTAATTGCAGGTCCTCACTTAGGATCTAATTACAGGTCTAGTTCATATCATCTAGCTAATGAAATAAAAAGTAAAAAAATTATCTCTATTTTTCACATACATATATTTCTATTTTTTCACATACACACTATGAAAGAGAGCTATTCTCCATCTAGAATGTGAGCTCCCATATGGCCTTCAGTGTGTTTCCCATAGCTCCCCATCAGCATGCAAACTCATAAAACCCACATACCCTCAGACAGGATTTCAGGTTTATAAAAAATCATTATTCTAAATATTGCATTTTTATATGCCACTGATTACACCTGGCCTTTTGTTGTTACTGAATGATTCATGGGCTGTTTGAAAGAGCACATATATGTATACATGTAAACATGCGCACAAATATTTATAACTCTACATGTCTTATTAAGCAAGGTTGCTGACATCCTTTAATCAAGACATTTAAATGCCTTGCGCTGACTTCTGAGTTTTACTGGTTGTCTAAGGTACAATCAAGGCTTGAGTGGGGTTTAAGGTGGGGGCTGTGATCACTCAGTTGCAAAACTGATCTCTGTTGCCCTTTGGTGGTAGCCTCTGTGTGTATTACCTAATTGCAAGGTCTATTCATGAAATTGCAGGAGTCTGTGGTGTTTAACCTGTGGTGTTGGAGGGAGAGGCTTATGGTTTCTGATACCAGGATCTGAAGAGTTACTTCTTTTTCCTGACCATGTTTGAAGACAGGAAAGTTTAGGTCTCAAACAGAACAGTTCAGTGTCTTTTAATAAGTTTCTGGGTGGTCACTCATGAAAGTACTGTCACTAAAGTCTACACCATCACTGGGCACTGATGCTTCAAAGCCATTCCTATTTGCTACCTGACTGCACAGTTTTGGAGCAACATGGCCCTCATGTCTGCTTGGTGACTGTGCTGAGTTTTTAGGAAATGCTTTCAACATTGTTCCTCAACATAGGTAATAAACTTACATACATATCCTCAGCATCTTACCCTTCTGGATGTTTGCAGAGCCATTTATTTGCACATGATTTGTATCTGCATGCAGCTGTGACACAGTGACAAGCAAGACTCTGTAAAGAAAAAATCTCTTGACTTGAGAGGAAAAAGCTAGCAGGAAGCAGCCCACAAAGCACATATCACACAATTTACTGACCAAGTTCTAGATTCACTGGGCTGGCTTACAGGCAAATTCCATCTTTACATCAAGACAATTCCCAGACAAGTCCAGCTAGGCAGATGTACAAGACAGGTGAGGTTGCAAAGAAAAATTCTCAGGATTCCTGGATTTTTGAAGCAGTTGAGGGAGGCAAATGTTCCATCTTGCTGCTTGCATGTTTACTTCTTGTTGCTCATATGTTTACCTGTGCTTCCAATGACTTCATATTCCTAGCTTCTGCTATTAAAAAAAAAAAAAATTTTTTTTTACATGTTGGGCATAAGGTCTCTCAACATAAATATTCAGATTACTCTCTTTTTTGGGATACAACATTGTGTAAGCTAAGATACAAGCACAGTATTCTGCCATAATGACACTAATCTGTGTGTCTTACTAAAAATAAATGTAGAAGACAATTTAAAAATATTAATACTAAATATTAATTGGTAAACTCTTAAGGAGCTTGTGGGTAAACCAAACAAATATTTCACTTGCAGCACATCTTTGCCTTCCTGAAAAATAGAACCAATGGACTGAAAGGCAGTATTTCAGAGATGTGACCCTTCTACTTTGCTTGTAAGGCTAAATATTTCATTCTATGCTGCTTCAGGTTTGAGTGAGTCATATTCCTTAATGGAAACACACTTTTCCTAATTCCACATGGTAAGATTTATAAATTCCTTAAGTTGGAAGGAAAGCCGTTCAAGATAAAATCCATTTTCATTTCCACCTTAAAGGAGAAAAGCAGTATATAAACCCCAATTCTTCTCTATCTGATGCCTTATTCTGTTTTTCCTTTGGTTATTTCATAGGCAATTGGTTCTCCAAGACCACAGAATTTTTAGAGCCAAACACTGAGTAACTTCAACCAGAATTTTTACTTAAATGTTAAACTCCCATTAAACTTGACAAGTTTGCCAGAACAAGGCCACAACCAACAGGAACCAATCTAGTAAGAGTTAAAATTATTTATATCCATTATATCTGAGTGAAAGGCTAAATTTGACTACATGCAGTACTTAGAAATACAGCCAATCAGCTAAGGGTATTTTTTCAGATCTGCTTGCTACATAGCAAGGGGTTTCTTATTAATAAGAAAGTGAGACCCAAAACCTGTATCTGTTTTGATCTGTGGAGGATTTCCAGGACTCCTTCCTCTGTGTTCTCCAGGGAGATAACATGTTTATAACACTAATAATAATTTATTTTTCCAGGTACAAAGCTAAATTTCATTGCACAAATGGAGATTCTTATGTTAAATACAGCCTGTTCCTGGGCAAGCAACCTCAGTAATGCTGGCATGTATTCAGCCTTCTGGAAATAATATTTTGAGTCCTGGCTGATGTTAAACTAAGTAAGATGGACAGAGAAAGCTTCATCTCACTTCATGTCCGTATCTTACATATGCCTGTGTTATCCGGAGATTTAAATGATATGAAATTTGGACTATGAAAATGTCAATGACTTATGACTAAACATAAGTAGTTTTATTTGAATTAGAAAAAGGAAAGGAAGAAACTAGGGCACTAGCTGAGACTTTCACTTTAGTTAGATGGAGAAAGTCCACCTACCCACCTGTATTTCAGGAAATACTCATGCACTACTAGAAGGGAGAAAGCAAAATAAGGGAGTCTTCCTAACAGTCTGACACAAAACTTTAAGAAATGTGGGCTGGGTCACAAGGATTGTTTGTGAAGTGTTAAGTCATTCTTCACCACTTGTACAAAATTATTATTAGGAATAACATGACAAATTCAGGTCTTCATTGTGTTTCATAGAGTTTGATCATTTCCTACTTGAGATAGAGACAGAAATGAGAAGTCAGCTCCCTCACTGCCCCAAAGATAAATGTCTATCACTCTGTACTCTCAGACTACATTTGATCTTACCTGGATCCCTGGCTGAAAGGTTTTCCTGTTAATTTTGTATGCTACCTCATGTATCAACAGAATAGACTGCTATCCATTTTCCACTCATTTTGATGCTCATGCCAGCAGCTTACTAAAAAAGAAATTCCTTAAATATTAATACCGACTTAATTAATCACACTGAAAATAACAAATACATGTCTCTTCTAGTGGTTCCTTCAGTGCTATGAAAAACAAAACTGTTGTGGAAAAGAGTGCTACATTTTGGTAGGGCAGTGAAAGCTGGTCTGACACACAGTTGTGCTGTTTTTAAATGCAATATTTGCTGTAGGGCTATTGAAAAACATGACATTAGATCCATAGTAGTATCTGAGAGGGGTGTGTAAGTGGGTGTTTTACCTTTCTTTTTTCATCTTTGTGCTTGTATTAGTAAGCATTAAGAGTAACATTAATTGCTAGTAAGAGGCTGACATTAATTACAATAGCTGTGCTGAAGACATTGAACTTGGCTGATGTGCAGCAGGCAGGATCTAACTTTCAGAACCTTTCCACTCAGCAAGGACCCTTTTACTTCTGTCATATGCTTTTGTGCAATTCACCATACCACATCCAGGAGGACATTTCCTTTCAATAGCTGTCAGCACTTTCTGAAACTTGCTGGTTATTCTTTCAAAAGTTGCAAGGGAGAGGATGAAAAATAAAGCAAGAAGATTTATAGGCTTATTTTCCCCCCAAATTACATTTCTTTGCTGTATATCAGAACACTGTCAGTTTTGTAACATATTTTGGAAAGGTCAGAATTATGCATTAAAGATCCCATTTTGTATTTCACAGATTAATCACATAATGTATTCTGTTTCTGCTCTAAGTCATTTAACAGAACATGGCAAATTTGGTACTAGAAAAGTGATAACTTCTTTAAAGATTTAGGTTCTTATTTCTTTGGGGCACAATGAACTCTTCAGTGTTTATGCTTATGTGCCATGTGCATTCACAGAGCAGTTCCAGGCATGGGGAGAATGTTCCTGAGCCAGGATAGGGAACAGAAGTAGCCTAAAGTGGACTTTGCCTGAAATGTGTTCTAAAAAACTGCGCTTGTTCAGCAGTGTTATGGATATTAATCAGTACAACTACTGCAGTGTACTAAAATGGCTTGGTTTGAAAACATCATAGTTTGTAGACACATCACCTGATGAAAGGAAGATCTTAATGCCTCATTGTGCATGTGCCTGCTAAAATTAATATTTAGCTGATACAGTTTCTCCATTGTGACCAATGAATCTCACAGAAAGCTGTTTTTTCAGCTACCTGATGATGCATTCTTCCTTCATTACTTGCAAAGTATTATCAGCTACAATCAAATTCAGTTTTCTTGAGACAGAAAGAGCCAGAAGAGTAATTTATAATACAAAATGCTCTATATCAATGCAGTATTTTTATAAAATGTTTTAAATTATCTTGTTCCATAACTTCATCTGCTCTTACTTAACTAGATTTAAAATGCTGTAAGTAGGTTTAAGTGGTTATAACATAGGTCTCTGATGTTTGCCAATCCTTCAGGGGTCCTACAACACATATCCACACAATGTTTTTGCAGGTGTAGGGCAATTTATAGCTATATAGTCAAATGCTGTCGTTTCAAGTGTGGCATGGATAGATTTTGCTGTGCATCCCTGACAGACACAGTTATCCATTGTCTATGGCCACAAGGTCATGCACTCACTTGCAATTCTTGCTCAGACTTGCCTGCATACTCACAAGCAAAGTTCTGCTTAAACTCTGAAAAAGTAAATGAACATAACTAAATTAAATTCTAAATGAAAGTTTTCTCATTCTCTTCATGGATTGTACATTATTATTTCTGTTTATGGCATAAAGAATTTTTAAAGACAAGAAAACTTGTCTTCTCTTGCTACTCTACTGCTGCTTCAACAGCACATATTAGCGCTCACAATATAACTTTAATACATCAGGATTTAATTTAAATATTAGTAGTAAAATGAAACCTAGCAATGAGGTAATGACCCATAGTGATAAAAAAGATAATTAGAATTATGATTTTTCTAGTATGGGAAGAGCCATGCAGTAACGTATGTCAGACACTTGGGAATATGTCTAGGCATTTCCATTAATTTTGCCTTAATTTTCACTTTGAGTTCAGACAAAACTCAGCTATGAATGTTACTGTGGAAACTAAATGCCAGTGCTACCCCACCTTTCATGTTGGATTCCTGCATAGAGTTACACCCTCTGTTTCTATCAGTGAGCACTGGAAAATGAAGAGTAAGCATGGATCAGAAATGCCCCTTGTGAACAATCTAAAGCCTATTTCTTGGACAACTCCTTGGTAGCAGTACAGGTTTTAACTGGTGCACCTTCCCACTGTTTCTCTGGTCTCTTTTCCACTTCTATGTGATGCTTACATTTGCATTTGTGCTATTATGATGTGAATTGGACTGAAGAGCTGATCCAGATCCAAAGTAAGCATTCATTATTTAGCTTGTATATTATTAAATATTGAACCACACTCTCACATGTCATAAATTAGGAGCATGTGATCAAAAAATGTTATATTATAGGCATAAATTCCAGCAAGAGATAAACACATGCATGTTCTCTGCCTGCCCATATATCCACCATATCATCCTGTTAATTGTGCCTGAAAGCCCAGTGAAAGTTCAAGCTGACAAAGCTCATGCAGCAGGAGTAACGTCCTGGCTGAGAGAGGCAGACATTCCCTTTAATTTTCCCTCTCAATTTGATTTTTGATAACTTAAGCTTCTGAAAGAATGGGTAGTCCCAGCTCTTTCCAGGGCCTGGTTCATTTCCAGTTGAGCATATTATGTGGGGTAGGAAATTTAAAAGCTGTCTTGGCAACAGCTCAGTCTTAATAGTTTGTATTTCAGTGCCTTAAGGAAAGGATGTGGCTTGAAAAACAGCTCTGGAAACAAGTATTTTTCCTTCTGAGAATAGCTCACCATATCTACTGGGGCCCAGTGTTTAAATTCTCACACGTTTGCAGCATCTGGCTTTAATCAGCTGGTTGAAGATTTGATCCAAAGACATAAAGACTTGTGGCTCCGGGGACATAGTGACTTAAATCCTTATTAAGAACAAGGGCACAACCTGTTTTCCATTAAAGTCTTTGTTATGAGGATAGGCAAGTTGGTGGACCTAATCAGACAGTTCCTATGTCACAAATAAGTGTGTGAGATTGTCCTTATGCTGCTTTGTTTGGTGGCTCACAAAAAGCATGTCACAAAGGTGGGTGTCCCCAAACATCCTGCAAACCTTTGGAGCATCCTTGGAGCATCATTCGCATTCCCATTGCATCAAGAACAACAGCCTTGTCACAGCTTGCCTCCTAAATCGAAATATGACACCTGGTTCTGCCAGTACCCATCCCAAAGCAGGGTTCTGGAGGATGGAAAGCCCCCATATTTCATGATACTTGACTCATGACATTATTTGAAGGAAAATTATTGAAGTAGGAAAAGTTAATAAAGATTTTTTGGGTAAGGTGCTGTACTCTTAGCATGTTCATGCTGGTTGGAAGCCCGGAAGAAGGGGGATAAGGTACAGCTGTTCCTAGATACACAAAACATCACTGATTTCTTTCAGAAAAGTCTTACTGTGATTTTCCTCACATCAGTGTCACGAAACCTTCAAATATTATTCTATATAATTAATAGCAAACTTAGATACTAAGATTACCATTCAGCTTCCTGAAGTGCCATAAGTGTTATCCAAGGGAGTATTTCCAACAGAGTAAAACTAAATAGTGAAACCTATCAACAAAAATATCACATATCTTCAGGAAAACTTAACTACTTATCTAGGATCATGTTATGAAGTATACCTAAAGCACGAGGATTGTTTTTCCCTTAAGAATGCATATATTTTTTTTTTTCCCCCTAATCTGCTGCTGGAACCTATGCAGCATATTTTTATTCAATTAATACATAACATTAATTTTTCAAATTTGTTCTCAAGCTCACTGCCAAAATATTATTTTACTTTTAAATTGCTTTCATCATTCAACTTCTTAGATTAAAACATCACAAAGATTTCACAATCTTTTTTTTTTTTTGTTTTATGGAACTTTCATATGCAATTATGTATTTCCTTAACAAATGAGGTTTTTGTTCTATAGCATATTTGCACCTCAGCCAGGTCTCACTGCTCCTATTGTTCTTCAAACCAAGGATGCTTACAACAAAAAAAAGCCAAATAATGCTGGGACATGGCTCACCTTCTACATCCAAAAGAGACATTACATGACTAGAGAATTAAAATTTAGGAAGAATACAACAGAGAACAGTCATGATTTTCAATCAAGCAAGTAACCTTGCATTAGTGTTCCTTATGCACTACCATAGTATCCATGCAGCCCAGGGCAGCCAGAAATGTGCTGATAGGGATCCCCCAAATCCCAGGAGGTCACTGCTAACTTGCCTTTTTCCTCACAGATTCCTGCCAGCCAGGAGATGCTGTGCTGCAGGTCCACCCTAAAGGCTCCTGTGGGATCAGAGTTAAGTTAAACATTAGTTTAGAGCAGCCCTTTTTTTTTGCCATTTCTACTGAGGCAAATTTAGAGGTTTGGGACCAAGGACTGGGAGTTGCCTTGCTGCCACTTATTTAGCTGTACCCAGCACATGCTGGACACTTCAGGTAAATGCTGAAGTACACAAGCAAAAATCACACAAACACCTCTAAATTCTATCAATTATAGTTTGCTCTCCACTACCAATGCTAGTAGTATTTTCCAGTCTTGCTGTTCAAGCTGTACTAGGAGAGCACTGGACTGACCAGAGGGAAAGAGGAAAGCAAATCCCTTAGAAGACAGAGATCAGATCTTAAGATTTTCTCCGTTACGCTGCCAAGTGCAGTGATAAGCAATCATTTGGCACCTATGTGACAAAATAAGAAAAAAAAATAAAAGCTTCCAAAGTGGAAATTAATTTGTTTGTAAGATATAATAGGCCTACATATATTGCTGATCAAGATAGTCCTGTATACTAACCAGCTGAAATAAGCTTCAGAATAAGGCTAAAATAGAATTTAGGTGCAATTACATTTAAACATAAATGGCTTAATTGTAAAAAAGTATAGCTACGCCATATGTAGTCACCCTGAGATTGCAGGAATTTTAGCAAAATACTTCTATTGGCAGGAAATGCTATGAATTAAATCATCCCTCCTTACTGTTTGTTACAGATATCCTATGTATATGCACCTATCCACATATACCACTGAACTTGTGTGTATCTGTATCTCTCTATCTATGTATCTATATCTATGTCTGCATCATCTATATCTCTATCTATATCCCATATTTCTATAGTATAGAAAAGTGCTGTATTTTTGTATTTGAACTTACTCATTATTAGCTTTGATACATTTTGACATACTGCGGATATATAGGATACATACAAGATCTCAGTATTTAAAGCATATGATCAGAAAATGGATAATACATTAAATTTGAGGTCTCTTTAGGATTCATGTGACTTTTGTAGGGCTGAAACACTTACCAGTGGGGATTTTCTTAGCTCCTACCCATTGGATCATTCATTTGAGTGACTGGATGCAAAAAGTATAGAAATGCACTCTCTGACTGTAGCAGCACAATGTGGAGACTAAAATAAATATTGAAAGCTTTCCCTTTCCAAATATCTTTTTCTAATTGCCATTACACTTTTGATAAAGCTAAAAGGGAATTATAATGACTGGAAATACTAATTTGAATTAATTTTAGCTATGAATGAATGGCACAAAGACTTTTTCTTTCCTCTTTTGTAGGTCACAAAATGAAGTTGAGACAATGGCATTCAAACCAAGTTAAAATAGTGGTGCCAATTTTAACCTTGATAGATGAAATTATGATCCCAGTGTAAGGGAACTGCAAGATTGTTCTAGTTCTAGTTTCCCCATGGGCCTGAGTATCTCACCAAACAGTGAAGTGGAAGAGTGGCTGGAGGGGGATGAGTGATGTCAGCTCCCAGGAAAGGGAGCCTGAGCTACCACCACCCATGGCAAGCCATGAGTCACAAAAGAGTGTAACAGAGCTGAGACCAGGCCATATTAGCAGAGAACCACACAACATCCACAGAGTTGTGCTTGTTTTAATAGCAACCTCGAAAAATTCTATTGTCTTGGTAGCTGTGTTTGTATAAAGGCTTCTTTAACACTGTAACTTACACTTGAAGAGACTCCAGAAAAGATATGTAAGGTGGAAATAGTCAAATATTTTGAAATATCCCACAGGATTTATGGGATTTCCGTATGCATTAACAGTCATAGAAGCATGAAATAGTAAGCACCTCAAGTACTTCAAATAAGATATTCTTGCCAGTGCATGAAGAAAACCACACAAAGTCATCTAGAGATTTTGTCATCTGAAAAAAGTCAGCTGATTGTCAAGAGAGCAATGACTCAGATATCTCTCTAATATTGCTAGATGACCTGTCAAGGTTTGCTGAAATTCCAATTACCAGAAGTCATTCAAGCACTCTCTAGTAATAATTATATCCTCTGCTACCTAGTAGATGGTACTGAGCAGGAAATTGGAGGGAAAATATAAATCTACATTACATTCTAATGACTCAAAATTTAGTGAACAATCCAAGGAAAAAATTACTATTTCCAGATGATTGCCCCTGAACTTCATGAATAAAGATAAATATTAAGTATCTTCATTGATGCACAAGAAATGAAAACACAGTTGAAAAAGAATCACCTATTCTATGTCTTAATAACCATGTGTGTTCAGGTGTTTCTCATTACCCTGGTTTGAGAAGGTATAGGATTTTGCTTCCTCCTCAGTCATTATGGCTTCATTCCAACATTTTAATGTTTAAATGAATTTTTATCTTTCTGTCCAAGAGATCCAGCTAGTTAATGGTTGAACAGCAATTCTAATAAATGTGTTGAACAAAGTAGATGATCATCATCATAATTTAAAATAATTCCATAAATGCTTTATCACCATTGTGTAATATTGTAGCTTTAGAGTGTGTTTTGGTGAAGCCTGCACTTCCATTGTGACCCTGGCCTCAAAACAAGAAGCTCATTAAGAAAATTGCTTAAATATTTTATTTGGCAGTTAACATATGCAATCTAAGAGCGGTCATCATTGAGTCATTACGGTAACAAATACGATAGCATAAATCTGATGAGACAAGGAGATTTATGGGGTCATTACATGTGGATAAAGGAGCATGGGACGAGTCCAAATTCATCAGTTGCTATGGGTCTGTGGGAAGAAGGAAGATCCTGGATGGCAAGCATTGCAACCAGGTGGCAGCCGGCACCAACATCCATCTGGAGAGCTTCAGAGACTTTCAGAATGGTAAATCAAAATTTCAGCAGTGATCTTGTGGTTGTGCACTCATGGGGTTAGTGAACACAAGACAGATAAAAACTCATCAGGTAATGTGACCAGCCTAACATTGTGTGTCCTGGTACACCTTCTGCCAGACAGAACACCTACACCTGCACTGACTAATGAGAACAGTCTCTGACCTGTTCAGCTCACCCAGACCATGAAGCAAAATGGATAATTGGAGGCCAGAGCTTGAACCCTTGACCAGACTCTGTTCAGTCTGCAGTCTACTGTGTCCTGTCTAATTATCTCACAAGTGTGTCTGTGCTGACACAAGTTGTTTCACCACACTCTTTGGGAATTTACATCAACAGCTCTGAGTGGCGTTTACATCTCCACAATTCACTTAGAGAGTTGATATGAAAGATATAAGATACTGCTGATATACACAAATATCAGAATGTCTTTTAGATGTTCTTAAAAACTAGGGACGTTTATTCTGTGCTGTTCAGTATCAAATAGCTCATAACAGAATTTCCCAAATATACTATTTCCTTTATCAGGTTTTCCCAGTTTAGGAAAAACAGAATTAGTGAAGTACAGAATTCAAGACTGGGTACCGATTAATAACTTCTGGAGTACAAGACGTGAGAGTACTTAGTAAGTGCCCATGCTGTCTCACAGCGAGACACTGCAAGGCAGGCAGCACATCAGCTGTCCAGAAGCACTTGGGACACCAACTCTGCTGATGGCATTTCCTGAGGCTCATCTTTTTCGAGGTGGTGGAGCTGCTTCTGGATTCTACCTTGGCAGTCAAAACAGACAACTCAGGCCTCTCTCTGTTCTTCTGTTATCATTGCAAAGAGACTAGATGTTGTCCCCTTCTCTATCTGTCTCTCTTCTCTGTATGGAAAGAAAGATTTTTGCTTTTGTTATCACCAAAGCCTGTGACATTTTTGCCTATCACAATCTCTTTGGAAAGCTGTGTCAGATTTAGCTAATAAATGGGAAGATTTCTCAGTTTTCTTTTATATCAGTAAGTACTCGGAGCTCCTATTAGGAGGCAGTGGTGTGGGCAAATCTTATTATACAAAAGGGAAAGTTGGGATACAGTGTTACGTATTGATGCAATGACTCATCTTATTCTCAATGGTAGTTTGGGTAATCACAATCAGCTTTTCCCATAGTATTGGAAAGGCAGGGTTTTTTGTTTTTTTCGTTTTTAAACTGATTGGCATGCTGCACTGGGACTCTGTGCAGACAGAGCTGCCTGCATAATTTTCTCTAAGAGAATACATCCCCAAACTTTCCAAGACTTTTGAATCAATAAATCCAGAGATTTTTCACAAGTCACTCTAGCATACCTAACTCCTTAAACAGAAAAAACAAACTGACCAGAGTTAAATAGATGAAAATGACGGGATTTGTTGCAGAGAAAGTTCCTTTCCTTCTGAGCTATTGGTAGTTCAGAAAAATCCATGTGGTTCCCTGTGGACCTCTTGAGATTTCTTCTTCCCATCTTGGCTGGCACTTGACAATGCAACTGCTCTGTCTCTTGCTAGGAACCCTCCCTGGCCTGTGACTGAATGTCTGAGCAGTGGCTCAAGGGATCTTTTGCTCTCTGCCTGTCCTACCCAGCAGCAGGAGAAACCAGAGAGCAAATGTGATCTTTTCCCCACTACACATGAAATCCTTTGGCTTTGTATCACTTTGTATTTGCCATAGGTTTCAGAAAATATATTGATAAATAAAACAAATCTAACCTAGGTTTTTATCCAATCTGTAAATCATGTAATTGCATCTGAAAACAAGCAAGAATTAAATTCTTTGGCAGGTTTTCTTTCTTGGTTAAACCTCTCTTAGCTACAAGGATTAATGTTTCTTAGCTAATATTGCTTACTTAGCTAATATTGACCTCCTTTTAAAGACATGAAATTTATTTATGTCAGTGCCCAAGGACCAAAGTCTAGTTCTCCATTTGAATAAATGGTTTTAGCAAGTACAGGGGTAGATAAATCATTGTATATTGTAGTGCTTCTGGGCATCATTTTATCTTGCAATTTATGCTACAGCATGAACAACTCCTGGTACTGATTTTGTTGATTCTGAGTTTTAACAGTACACAGCTTTCTCCCCCAGGTCTCTTTTCCGTCTCATTTTACATTCTCTCTCATGTCCAAACTGCGGAGCCACTATCTGTCCCTATAAACATCAGACCGGATGAAGCAAATTCCCTTGCTTGCCAGATTTAATTACTTTGTCAAAGACAAATTCTGGATCTTTCTGAATGTTCTGCCTCAAATCCAGTAATAATGTGTTCCCTTAGTAAGAAATACTCCTCAAATATTCTTTTGATACTCTCTCAATATCAATAAGAATACATCCAAAAAGTTTGTTTGGCTTTTTTTTTTGCTCTTTTCCCCAAGTAAAAAATAAATGCAACACTTGACTCATACAGTTTTGTCAAAGTTCCCTACTCACATAACAGCTCAGTGGCCTATAAATTATGCCTGTTTATAAGGGGAATTTTAGACTGATGACTGGAATCAAAGTTATCAGATTGCTAGACTATAGGAAAATTGGTTCATGAAAATTTCCTTTTAACATCTTAGTCTGCTGTTATGTAACAATTTCTGTCTCCCCTTAAGATGAATCAAGTTATAAAGAGCCTTTTTGTTGGACAAAAGTTATGGTCAATTTTAACTCCCTTAATTTATGATTGCCTCTTGGTTAAAGATTTCTGGGTACAAGGTCTAGAATTCATTAAAGAAGTTATAAATGCTGACCTTGATCTACCCTTGCCTCTGGTGGTTCTCATATCTGCTTGCCTGCCCAGGGGCAAGGATACTAATGTTGAAAATGTATTAAAATATGCTTCCACAAAGATTCTGGCTAATTGGCCAGATTTTTCCAAGATCAATAGCAAGCACACTGGGCTGAACTCTGAGTGCTTGACCTACAAATGATAAAAAATTCCAGCAACCAAAACTGACAGGTTATTAAGATGTGGTCCCAGGATCCCAGAATATTTTTACTAACTGCTAGTTTTTCCTGCCCGAAACTTGAAGATATGAGCTTCATGTCTCCTACTGTATCCTGTGGTACCACATTATAGCCTCTGGGATTATCTCATACTTTGTTCAAAGGTGGCTTTTATTTGGTTGTCTGGGTTGTTTTGATGTCTCCTTCAATTTGTGAAAGCCTCATATATATAAAACGAATCAAGGCAAGCTAGAGAGGAAATGCATGAATTTTTGCACTGTATCTTTGTTTGGAGGGAACATCCAGAATAGGGTTGTTCTCAACATCTGAAGATGTCTAGACCTATGCAATTGTTTTAAGATACCTCCCTCACCAACAGAGAAAAACATTCACGTCCAAGCAGTGAGTCATTCCATCTATTTTAGGCATCTTAGCAAGACTCTGGAGATGCTTGTTTTTCTTACTTAAGAGATATTTCTTGGTTCTGTCAGATTAAAGTCTATCAAGGCCATCAGGAGTTACATTTTTAATTGGCATGAATTAGATTACATAAATTATGATAAAATTGTATAAAATTCTATCACATTACTAGAGGTATTTCTTTGGATAACACTGGAGTGAACGACCACTTGATCTGGTAAGAATATGACACACAAAAACTTCCAGTGTTGAGATTGTCTTCTGATTTTTAACTCCATACTTGACACTTGAGGTACTCTTCAGTATGAAACCTGTAACATTTCCATTTATCATAATCATGTCACAGGAAATTATAATTCCTATGACAAACAAATGATCCTTTAAAAATACTTTAGCAAAATTAATTTATGTTTCTCTTTAAACTAGAAGTGTGTTGAACTGGAAAGCAGACACTGCAAATACTTCCTGATTCACCTTTAAGGAGAACCTGGATTGTTCTTTAAGGAGCAGCATCTTTCTCACCTTCTGTTTTGATATATGAAGACATAGATCAGTGGGAATATAAGCAAAAAAGCCTAGGGGGGAAAGGAAAAGGCTGCCTATTCAGATGGTCCCAAGGGTTGCATGCCGGGAGAAGAACAGAAAGCAGCAGGAAGCAGTTTGGTGCTGGGAAGAGTTGAGCCCACTCTGAACCAGCCTGAGCTGCAGGAATTCATGAACCTGCAAGCTTATGAGAAAAGACAGAGAAAAAAAAAACAAAACACAAAACAAAACACAAGCACTCCATATCTCACCTGTCTGTAGTGACCCAGAGAGAACTGTACAGTTTCAGGCAGTCAGACAAGCCATGGAAAGCCACTGGGCTAACATCAAGGGAAAAGGAACGGAGAGCAGACAGAGGTATGTTTTGAAATTTTTGTTGTAAGTCTTTTCATCAGGAAGACACAGTTCTCTCCCTTTCAAAAGTGACACTTTTTTCTACTATAAATATACTAGAAAATTCTGTCTTCAAAAGACTGAAAACAATTGCTGGTTTCACAGTGTTCAGGGAAAACTGTAGTCCAGTAAGTCCAGGATTCATCAAAAAGAGCAAAACATTCTTTAGAATCCTCAGCTGTAGTCACATTAAGTTAATTTGTTTGTTGTAACAAGGTGCCTGGTCCTTATATAAAGAACTGCTTGCTAAATTGTAGCTCAAGATATTTTCAAGATATCAGTTGGATGGGTCAGAGCATTTGTGTCTTCTCTGGGAAGAAACTTACTGAATGGTCCTGAATATTGTCCTGGTATGAATAAAACAAGCTATAGGCTTCCCTTAATTTAAAATATCCTTCATAGTATCCAAGTCCAATACTTAATGCACATTTTTCCAGTTGTGAAATCCTTACCAAGGGATAGTCTTCTTCCTTGTTCTGTGTTTTTTTATAAAGACCTAGGTTTGAGGAAAAGACAGTGAAGTCTCCTTAAATTACACATCACTTTGATCTCAGATAACCCTTAAGCTGGTGTGCACATAGCAACTCAAGTTTGCATACATAAAAATGAACTCTCTTTAGTGTATTGAAAATAGCAGTAATTTTTACTTCAGGTTATTTGCCTTCTGCTTTAGTATTAAGCCAGTTCTGAGCTAGACTTCAGTTTGCTTTAATTGCTCTTTTTATTCTAATTTTATTTTAATTTTTAATATTGAAAAGATTTGGCAAAGTAAGGTAGAAGAAAAGGAAATGCTCTTTTTTTTTTTAAATTGGAAAAAATGTTGGAAAGTGAGATGAAAAAAAAAGAAATTCTCTTTTTTTTTTTTTTTTTTTTTTTTTTTTGGTAATGTTTTGCAAAGAAGTAATAGGCAGAAACTGGCTTTGACCATATTTCATGAAGGCTGGAATACACCTTGGAAAATGTTGCCTGTGCCAAAAAAATTGCAGGTGAAGTTTTCTGTTGAAAACTGCTGAAAAAAATATGTCCTGACAATCTAAATTACCTATATAGAAAAAAACAAACAAATGAACAATGGCATTTGAGTTCAGTTTAGGAAGAAGAATTCATACTGAAGAATAAAGTTGCTGACTTTCCAACTGTATTTTCAGTGACCAATTACAAAATCACAGAAACAAAGATGAAAAAATGGACTGAGAAGGTCACCTATTTTACCTTCTGGTTACATCAACTATACCTAACCAGTCCTGACAGATGTTTCTCTAACTTGTCCTTAAAATCCTTCAGTGATAGAAAGGCTTTCCAAAGCAGTCTCATACACACCAATTTATGATAGATAACTAAACAGTTTAATCAGAGATTACATTTAATGCTCTAAAGGAAAACATGTATATAGTTTTGAAACTGCCTGAATATCATCCAGGCTGGCTTGAGAGAACCACAAGATGTATAATTGCAGTTCACTCAAGGTCAAGGCCAGGACTCAAGGAAGTACATCCGTTTGCTCAAAAGGATGATGGATCAATTGCTGAATGCAACTGCAATACAAAATTACAAATTACTGGCAAAGGTACAGCACTAAATCCGTGCAGCACCTGGTAAGTACACATGCACATGTAGCCTCACCAAATGCCAGGTACCCTAGTTCTCATTTATTGAGTGGGAGGAGACAAAGAGAAGAGACTGAACACAGCCATTAATGTGGAACAGCTGATTAAAAACTCTCACTGTTTACTTAATAATATTTTCATGCATCTATACACACAGAATCAATAACATAGCGCAGTATATTATAATCTTGATTGCACTAAAGATTTTGAGGGCAATATAGAAGGCTTCTTTTCCTTGGTGGATCTTGTTTTTATTTTATCAGGGTTTCCCAGGGTCATCTCACTGACAATCACATGGGACTTTTACACTGAGAGTCAGATGAAAAAAAATTCTTGAAATTTTATAAAAATCTGAAAAACAACCAAAGGATTAGGCAATATCAAAATTTCTCAGAACTGGGTAATATGTTGGCCATTGTATAACTGCACTGAAAAATCAATACATTACTAATATTTTTCAGTTCCTTCAGCTCTCCCAGTATGAGCAGAAAACTGTCTGACCTGTGCATTGACTTGCATTGGCGATAAGAAGGTCTTTTGAGTTTTGAATATGTACTAAGTCTCTTGTATTATATATTTTGCATCTGTTGTGAATCATACCAAATTCACCACAGACCACACCCTTTAAAAAATGTTGGCTATGGGAAAACGTTCGCTCAAGGGCAAAGAGAATAGCAATAGTTGGTCCTTCAGATATATGAGGAGTAAATATTGACGTGAACATCAGATATTAACACAAAAGGATCTATTTACACTGACCATACACTGCCTGCACAGGGACCATAATTCTACAAAAGAAAAGATTTTACAGATGAACTGTAAAATAAGATAGAAAATGCTGGAGTAACTTGGGAGGAAAAGAGATGAGTAAACAAGGGTAAAAATGAAACTAAGGGACATATGGGCATTTTCTGGGAATAGGAAAATAGTCTAATTGTCAATATGACAATTACACCAAGGGAAGTTTAGGCTGGAAATTACAAAAGAGCAGGGAGAGTTAGGTAGCATTGGAAAATGACCTCTTGGCAGACAGAAGCTGGGGAAAACCTGTCTCCAGATGCTTTTTTAAAGATCCTGTTAAAATAAACCTCTGTGAGGATGGCTTTAGGAATAGCTGATTTTGACTTGGAGCAGGAGACCAGATCAAGACACTCCCAGCCCTGTACTGTACAGAATAAATTTTTAAGGTTTCAAAACCTTTGCTTGCTCTAATATAAGCAACACAGTTTAGAACTTGTCAATAAAGACAAATGAAATGTAAGAAGAGAGTTTCCTCCATTGCTTTAGTTGTCTGGAGCTAATGGGCTCTTCCATTAGTGCTTGGTTGTAGATCCATTATTGCTTTATAAACTTGATTGTAGATTTGTCTCAAATACAGAATCCTGGTGAAACTGTACTAATGAAGTCCTAGCCAAGTAGCAGAGAACGAAATCAGGAACAAGGCACTTAGGCAGAGACTTCTGAACAATTGAAAGAGGAAACTCTCTGAGTGTAGCCTGTTACAAAGGCTGCACAGTTGCGTTAAATAAACTCCATGTAAAATCCTTTTGAAAAATGTTATTTTATGAAATGCATGAGATAAACTATTTCTTGGTCTGGACATGACCTGGGATGAGATGCTACATGTCCTATGGTAATCCAAGCCAGTGGGACTGACATGGTTCATTCAATTCAGTATGTCCACTCGAGTCCTTTTGCTTCTTCACAAGAACAAGGACAAGCTGAGATCCACTGAAAGGGATTTCTTGTTTTCCTTTGTAAAATTTTCAGTGGGGAATTTAACCAAGTGAATGTAGCAATCCATCTACAGCTCAAGTATATTGCACAAGCAGATAGGCTAGTAAGTCTCAGACCAGGTGGAGCAGGGCAGTGTTGAAATACCCACCACACACTGAATATCCCACACACTTTGAAACGCAACTGACTAATCCTTCATGAGAACCTGCAGAACTGATCACCTGCAGAACAGATTATGGATAGAGAAATTACTTGTTTTTGTAAACCTCATAGTAATACAGGGTTTTATTTAAAGCCAGGAATTTTGTATTTGTAAGATTTGAGTGCTAGGTGACTTTGCTTGTATATGGTATTCTATTAGCAGCTTACTGAAAATATTTCCACAAATGCAGAGAGGGTCATGCATGCAGCTTCTCTCTTTGGAGGGCAGAATAGTCCCACTGTAACTCCCAGAGAATGAGAGGCACAAATGGACAATTCTTCTCATAGTCTTCTGAAGTGACTGCAGGATCAACAAACTTACTGCTGTTACCGCAGCTATATCCCAATGGCTACAGTGAGCAGTCTCCAAAAAAAAAAAAAGATTGTATATCTGATCATGTCTTGTCTCTGTGGGGGATTTACTTCACAGCAGAATGCTGCACCTGCCAGATGACTGGCGCTCCCTGCATAGCACTTTGGGGAAATTAAGACACACCCATTTTCACTCCTGCTTAGTTTGGACAACCACAGAGCAAGAGGGCCCAGTGCATCATGACCTTCTACAATTGAAGGTAATCAGTAATCTGTATGCTTTTCTCAGTCCCTGAACATATCTGCATTACCATGTGTTTAAGCAGCATGAATCTTTCCTTACATCTGTGCATTTAATTTCAATTAATTAGAAATAGTGCTAATGCTAGCTGGATTATGCATGGATTAAACACATAGTACAACCTCTAGTAAGAAGGCTGACGTTTTTCAATGCCATGTTTCACCACCTAATAACCAAGCATTCCCTCTGGGTTGTATATGTGACCAGGAAAGGGTCATAATTACAAGGTCAAAGCACACACTAAGATTTAAGAATGATTAAGAATGATTTAATTTTAGAAACTGAAAAAAAAAAGGCACCATATTTTGATGTTTTCCCTGTAATAAGATCAATTATCAATTCAGAGACAAAACAAAAACCAACCAATTCCCAGAAATGTTTGTGAAAGCTTAATGAATGTATTTGAAAAAATATAATAAACTAAGGAATAAGTGCCCAGTGAGCAAAAAAGGAATGTTTCCCTACCTGTGTAACTATTTTAGGAGAATTTTGCTGCTTAATGATCTTAGCCTATTTCTATTTCTAGTTTTGCAAGTACTGCTTTTTGGGAGTCTCACAGCATTTGATACTTTACAGTGGTGTGTGCTGTCCCAGATGTGTCGTTCTACATGCTAAAATATATTTGCAGCGTTGCAGGTTTTGTTCTGCTGACTCTTCGTACATTATCAAAGGCAGGTGCATGCAGAATTTGGATAAAAAATTGTTAACTACCCTATAGCTTTTTGGGTTTTTGTTGATATTTGTTTGTTTGTTTTTTTAATTTTCTTTTATTTTCTTTGGTTTTGTTTTGGTTTTGTTTTTGTAAATGTACAAACAATTTCAATACTTCATAGGCTGCAGGGATGCAAAATGCAAAGGCTCAATATCAGAGTTGTTTTAGTAAAATTCCAGGGATTCACTCATTCAAACAAATTTTACTATTCTGTTAATCCTACGGATGAACCAGATGCTCAGGAAAAGACTATTTGGGTGGCAGATTTGAGGGCTGGATTGTATTGTGAAAGCCGCCACATGTCTCTGGAGCTTTTTTATTAATGCCCATCACGGTAGGGGATGGGGAGGATACGTGACTTGTAAATTCTTAGAGGAAGATAGAAGTAATTACCAAGCCAGACCTAGTCCTCAATACTGTTACTATTTTAGCTCATCTTTCTTGAGCCAGATCATCTGATATATAAAAAAATGTGGGTTTAGCCTGAATCTCTTTAAGCACTAACACTGAAATTGTTGCTGTTTCTGAGTGCTTCTGGATAAGAACCACTAGTTATTAAATTATTACTTTTGTGTTCTACTTTAAGCACAAAACTTAAGTGTGGCTAAATCAAAGTCATAGGAACATCTTCAGAGAAGCCAAAGATCAGCTGAGCTGCTCATGTCTTCACCATAGATAGTTTGTATGACTTTTATAAAAGTATATAGCAATACCAAACCAAAAGACACAGAATAGGTTTTTGTCATAGGTATTTAGACATCATTCTTCTACAAAGTCCCTCATTATTAAAAAATCTCATCTCTGTAATAATGAGAACAAATTGAAGAAATCTTTACTGGTTATATCAGCCCAAGTAGTAACTTTCCCTTTCCCTCCTCTCCCCCCTGACATATGCTTGGCTCTGGTTCATCCTAATTCTCTTATATGAGAAATTCCTAAAGCTTCTCGAAGCTGTTGGTAGGGAGAGACATAATAAAAACAACAGGGTGGAGAGGTCATTAGTACTTATAATAATACTGTCACCAAATGACTTCCACCAGTGCTGAACTGTTGTAAACACATTCCCAAGGATGGGCTCACCAGGCTGCCTCCCCCTGCCCACAGTTTAGCTCCACAATGAATAAAGAAATAAAGACACATATGAAATGTGATAGAAATTAAATATCATAGAATTAAAGTATAAAACAACATTATTTTAATACTTATAAGTTTTGGAATCTTTTAAATGCATTTAACACTAGGTAAATACACATGGATAAAATATTATTTGTATCACTAAAACCATCAAATAATTAAAAGCAAGTTATATTTTTAGATTGTACTAGGACAGGAGCTTTTGGTTTATTAGGTACGTTCCTAAACAGGAGTAGACATTTCAATAGGCAGGACCCTCCTAAGAATGAAAGCAACCTTTCTATTCTGCTGAGTGCTTTGTACATGATTTTATTGTAGTTTAGCTGACAGACAAGGAGTTTGTACATGAACAAAAGAAAAACTATTTCATACATTAAATAAAATGTATCTTTGCTAATTTCTGTCAGAGTGATAGATTGCATTGTCCTATATGTGTTGCATGTAAAGAATACAAACAAGAAAAGTGCAGAGCCTGCGAAACACATAGTTTATGTTCAGTAAAAAACCCTCCTGAGAAGAAAAACATTATTAATGGCAAAGACTCAAATAAAGATTTTGGAAGCATAGTTTTCTCATTTCCTGGTCTTTTTTCACTTGTAGAAGAAGAGTAAGTTAACTATACATAATACTGCACAATATCATTACCATAATTCTTCATTAATTCAGGTAAGGAAAGAACTTATCAGACAGTTTTCAGGTATTTTACTTCTGATGCTGAAATTGCATTTTAACTTCACTTAGACCCTACTTCAGGTTAATTTTATCTTGAACCTCTTGGTGGGTGAGACAGAGATGCAATTTTTACTGAGATAACATATTTACTTAATAATTAAAATTCTGATGGATAGATTAAAATAAAGTTTCGGTATTTTCTTGCCTTGGATTTTTAATGAAAACTACTAAACCTGTGGGTTTTTTTAGGACTGTATATGAACATCACTTGTTCAGCAATGGAACTGAAAATTAGGCGTCTTTTTCCTCTGGAGAAAACACCCCAATTACATTCTTACTTTTCATCTGACTCCAAAGAACTCTGACTTGGTTTTATAAATGTTGATCCCACTGTTAGGACTTTAATGTTACAAACCATTGTGAAAATGTATGTGTTCACCCTGTGCTGGTACTCTGGGAATCCAGGTAGGCAATAGCCATTGCTCTCCCCAAGTCATTAATTTCACTGTATATTATTGGGTTGGTCAAGCATGATATCCCCTTTCTGATGCCTTGTTAATTACTCCTGATAAGGTCATTGTCCTACACGTGCCTGGCAGTTGTTTCCAGGATTAGCTGCTCCATCACCATCCCTATGTATCAAGGGGAGACTGGAGTGCCTGAAGCTCCCATTATCCTCCTTCTTGCCCTTTTTAAGGTGAGAGTAATAGTTGCTAGTCTTCCTTCCACTATTCTAATCAATCTTGCTGTCATTAACTGTAAACAGTTTAATGACATGATGTTACTGTATAAGAAAATACAGATGATGACCTTTTTTAATACTCCCAGGACAAGCATCTCAATTATAATTATTTGGATGCCATCCTTCTTAAGGTATGCAACCCTCACTCAATTCAAAATCATGGAAACAAAACAGCTATATTCCTAAGGTTACTTCTGAGGAAAAAAATACATAAGTGTGGCTTTTTAACTTCTTGTGTGGACATTACTTCCTCACTCAGCTTTAAAAATATCTTAGGACCTACAGTGGTCCTTTTAATTTCATGTGGACTGAGAACAGACACCAAATGTAAGAAAGTTAAAGCTACATTAGATGGTCTTGATCACATCAGTTCTACTGGCAGTAAATCAGTAAAAATTCTGGAAAGAGAGACAAGGAAAAATCAAGGAAATTCAAAAGGAACTTTATAACAAGAAAAGAAAAAAGGTAATTTTGTTAGCTATTTTAATTTTCTAGTAAATACTTGCCATCTAACTTTGCTATGCTTTCTTTTTCCCCTCTGATACAATGGAAGATTAAATAAGTAAGATGAGGAAACAGAGACTTCAAGAAAAACTTGCAAAGACTTATACATGCATATTAAAAAGTATAAATGCCAATTTTCTGTGGGTGCATAATGAACANTATCACAATGAAAAAAAACTTGAAGAAAAATAGCTCCAGATACTTGAGAGAGGAAAGGTGGTACGTGTTTATGCAGGAATGATACGACAGACATTGAGGCTGCAGAAAATAGATGGGAATTAGAACATGCTTTTTAAAAATCAACACCATAAAGCATCATATAAGTCCTATTTTTTCCTCAAAACTTAGAAAATGCTCCTGGAAAATAAATAGCTAGTGCTCACATGCATAAGATAGCAAGAAACACAGAGCCTGTCAGATCACTATTTCATTTTCAAAAGAAGTCAGAGAGTCATTACTGACACACCACCCCAGGTTATGGTCCCCAGAAACTGGGAAGTGGAGGCTGATGAACTGAGCACTGCAAACTGATGAGATAGCCATACATTTTTGAGTCACACAGTGAAAAGAAACAACCAAACCAATCAAGGACAGAAATGAAAGGCATCTTCTTTCTTCTCCCCTGCAGTTTGCTTTATTTTGACGACTAGTTAAATGAGGGCTATTGAAAGAAACATTTTCACCAAGAGGCACTCAGCAAAATAGCAACTGAAGAGAAACATGATATTTTTCTGTACCTGAATTTGAAATAGATACATCTTAAAGACATTGGGTTTTATGATTTCAGGGGTCTCAAATGTAAATAATATGAAAACACACAGCAATCAAACCTAAACACTGCATATTTAGAGGTATTAAAACCTTCTATGGAAAGCCTGTTCATGCAGAACACAGCACCTCACCAAAAAAGGGGGGTGAAGTTCAGCATGTCATAAATAATTAGGAAATTATCAAGGGCTAGTAGAAAAAGATGAAAAATGAAAGAAAAACTAACAACACAACAAACAGTGAGGTTATACCTTATTTGTCATTGAAGTCTGTAAATTGTTGTGAATAAAAAGTGACCAGCAATTGTTGGTTCAGTTAAGTGATAGCAAAACACAAAGTGAAGGTCTTGATCAGAGAGTATTGTTTTACACAGCCAAGGAGGAGCAACATCTTTGAATGTCTGATGAAGTAATTATTTTCTTTTAACATGCTTAATTGAAGCTTCTGAATAAAAAAAAAAAAAAGTCTGTTTTTTTTGTCAACTGTGATTTTGAATCTAGTATTTCCAGCATCATTATACTAAAATGTATTCTTGCCACAGAAAATGGGACATGCAAAATGGAAAACTAAAAAAAATTCAGTACTGCAGAGTCTGGCACCCGTGAAGAGATGTTGCAGCACAAATAGATGGCAATAGTTGATCAGAGACCATACAGAAAAAAGCACAGGGATAAAATCGAATCAGCTGGCAATGATTTAAGCAGAAGAAAAAGAATATGTTAAAATTAATTTTGACTTTTGAGCTGTGACTGAAGAAGATGCGGTTAGGTGCCCTAGGGGATTACAGGAGGGGAGCAGGTCCTACACACAGAATTCAATGGTATTTCCAGCAGCTCTGCTATTAAACCATGAGCCCATCAGCGATTAAACAGGTATGTAATCGACTTTTCTCCTTCACCTGTATACGAAAGAAGGAATTCCTGGTGACGGGAAAACCCACATCTAATATGATTAGTAACTAAACATCTGGCCTGTGTATCTTTATTCAGTCTAAAGCCCTGGAAGGGCTGCAATGTGGTTGCACACCTGGGATGTGGGAAGGTCCTATACTTCCTTTGCAGTGAAATTTTAATCCAGGCTGTAATCAATTCCACCTACTTGGAAACGTCTTATCCAGCAGGCGGTGAGAAAAACATACCAGAACACTTCTTAAGAAAAATCTCCCTATGCAATATCCTGTAGACAGAGGTGCTCAGGACATCTGTGTCATTTCACTGACCAGTTAAAGTGGGTATTCGAGGTTCAGTCCTTTAAATCCCAGATAATTGTTCATTCATCTGGCAGAAATCCCTAGCTCCCAGCCAGAAATGAAGGCCTGGCTTTGTTTAGGCAGCAGATGAGGTTCTCAGCTCTGAATCCCCAGTGGAGGAAAATGCTTCTCTCTGTCCTAGAAAGAGGTATGTGGCACAGCATCACTTCCTCCAAGGACAGCTTTGGCTCTCTTGGCTCTCACTTCTCCTTTAAATTTTGTTTCTGAGTCAGGCTTTCCCCTGCTTAGTCACCAGCCTTTTTGTCAGCACCTAACTTGTCACATATGTTGTACCAGGGAGCCCCATCAAGGTGAATACTGTGAAGGACAGCCTAAAAATTTGATAGTGTGCAGTGTGTCCTAGAGTGCTTGCTTTTTCTCAGCTAATGAGCAGCGTTTTCTCAAGAGACACTGCCAAAATATGCCATTTAAAGTGATTTACATTGCTAATGAAATGAATGCCAATGAATATCCCATTTCCTCAGCCTATCCAAGGCATGGTTTCCAAGCGTATATAAGGATAACACATATTAAAAAAACGTACTTGAAATATTTCTAATAGGAACACAGAGTCTGAATTTTACTGCCTCACCTCCTGTAATAACCTTTCTAAATAATCTTTCTTCCTAGACTTCTGTTTATTTGGGATTCTAAATTTTACTTCTAGACTTCAGGGGAAAGGTCATTCCCAACCAACCAGAATCTCTTAAGTAGGCAACTACTTGGAGATCAATAAAGCCTGCAAAGTTGTAGCTGTGTAACAATCACATGTGATAGAAATCAAACATTTGTTACAAACCCTGTAATTTTAACTGACATACAGAATATTAATGACTGAGTAAGGAACAAAGGCAATGGAAGCTTCAACAACTCCTCATGCAAAATTAATAGGCAACTCTGAATGAGTATTTGAAATTAATACAGAAAATTTTTACTTGCACCTGTAGTTTTGCATCTGACAAAGCTTTTCAATCTGTCTTCCCTGTTCAAGGAAGTGTGAGTGAAATGAGAGCAGGGAAAGGTAAAAAAACCCCTACCTTGATGCTGGGAATCAGCTTTTTTTATTCTTACTCCTTACTCTGTCACTCAGAACTTTAAATGCTATTACTGTCCCAAAAAGAAACCCTGAAAAACAATTTCAAGTTTCTCATAAGTTTTTTTCTTTTTCCCTACTCTCTTCTTTGTCCAGCTGAAACTATATTATCGTAGGGAGAAGACTCACACAGATGTGCCTACATGGAGACAACTATATATTACCACACATGCATAAAGGCTTCACAATTTATTTACAGTTGGATGGCACTGAAATTAGATGTCAGTGCCCAAGCATTCTTGTCATCAGAATGACAGCTAGAGTAAAGGAATTGCTGGTGCTGTTTAATTGTACCACAAGGGGCATTTAATAAAAAGAAATTAAAATCCCCTGCTCTTGGCACTGTATAAAGGTATTACAAGATTCTCTGTGATTTACATTTACCTATATTTTGTTAATTGTTGTTCTACTCCTGACTTAGCTGGTTGCATCTAATTTCACGGTTGAATTCCTAATATAATTTCTGAGCTTTAGTAGTAGTGATCTGGTTATTAAGAGACATATGGTGAATTAAAAAACCCAATAGCTTGTTAAAAGGGGACCGGATGTGCAGTCTATTGAAATCAGTATTTCCCTTTGACTATGGATCAAGCCCAGGGGAAGCATCTCAGCCACCAGGAATGCTGGTAACTCACTACCTTCTCACTGCCTCCCTCCAGCAGGGTCCTGAAAGCAGTCCCGTCTGTTGTCTGCTATAGTTGTACAATCTCACTACTAAACAAGGTCATTCTACTTTGTTGGTTTATGATTTCAGCAATTGTAAAGCAGCCACATTTTATTTTACAATATTCATTTACAATTCATTTTTGCCCAAAAAATTTCTAACTGGATTCCACAGGACTATCCAGTGCCAAGACTTTGAAAAATTTCTTGACCTATAAGCAACTTTCCTCCATTAAAGCAATACTTATATCACTTTTCTCATAAAGCATATTGGTGTCAAAAGCCAGTGATATCAGTCATTGTTACTGCAGTGAAAAATGAACTTCTAATGCAAAAAACTGAGATACATGTAATATATTATAGAACCAGTATTTGCCAAAATGACAGAAGTCTTACTTAAGATCCCAGTGCAGACATATATCCTTTATTGGTCTAACTTGAATACATAAATTCACCATAGTAGAATAAGGTCACACCCTTATTTAAGCCCTCTTTACAGTAAGACTCAGATTTTAAATGCATTCCTGGATAGATTTTCAAACAAATTTATATAGCCACTAAAGATTTTTAGGAAATGCTGCTAAGTATGCAGCAGGTTTACAGTTCCCAAACCACTTATTAATATGACAGTGATAAACAAAGAATAAATTTAAATCAATATTCATTTCATTACAGCAGCACCATATAAGTATTTAGAGGTGAATTACAGAAACAGAGACACTGAAATACCTGCCTCCAATTCATTTTTATACCCTTTCCTGGGACTCCCAAAGCTACTGAGGCAGTTCGATAGCAAAGACCTGGCTGAAGTTGGCAGAGAGTATTGTCACGTGAAACTGCATGTAACTAAAATATTAGAAAGTACTTCTTTGGTTAAAATGATACAGAATGCCCACATGAACAGACAGAAATGGACCAGGTGATAGAAACAAGCAGGACACTCTAGGCTGTTGCCTGTGCAACAGTGCAAGCACCAACATGGAAAACAGGCACATAAATATGGTGCCATGAGTGGACACGAGATGTGAAATGGCACTGCCTCAGTAATGCCTTTTATGGCAATGGGGACACATAATCCCCATTTTTCATAGAGGACATTCCTCTGACTGCATCAAAGAGTGAGATTAAATTAGCAGGGAGTTGGCGACACTGCAAATTGGGGCAGCCATGTCCGTGCTGCAGCAGCATTGATGGTCCTACACCATGAGCTTGCACTGCTGGGTATGACAGCACCCAAGCACAGACTTGGTCCCTAAACAGGTTAATTTGTGTCTGTGAAAGCAACACACAGCTTTCTGATGCATCTAATGCAGATTTCCATCAGATGCACTTGTGGGAAAGGTGTTCTACTTTTCAAAACTGCCCTCAGGAACAGCTTCCACCTGAGAGCTGAATGCTGCTAGTAAAATGAAGAGTATGGCACTGCCTGAGGCAGAATAACAGACAAAAGAAACAGTATGGTCTTGACACAAAGCATTTCCTATAATGTAGGCATTTCTGAGGAAAAAAATAATGCATTAACCATTTTTAACTTAAAAATGCCTAAAATTAATGTAAATTAATTTTAGAAGCCCTCTGCCAAGTATAGTCACTGAGTGTGTCCAAATGTTAGTGAGAGGAGCATACAATGGCCTCCAGAAGGAACATTGGTGTAAGATCAGGGAGAATGAGAAAAATTAGACAGCTGGCTTTGAATGCAGTCTGCAGTGTGCCCAGCCCACAGCCAGACAGCCCAAAACTCCCCCACCAGCGCCCAGAGAAGGGAGGAGGCCAATAACGCAGAAGAATGGAAGCTTTCAACGCAAAGACCTGCAGGAGGGGCTTTGGCCACTGCAGGAGGTGCCCTTGCAGAACCGCTTCACTGCTCTGCAGACTGAAGGGCGGTCACATCAGGAGAGATGCTGGGGCTGGGTGAGGCAGCCTGCTCTGCTCGCTGTGCAAGCACCAGTAAAGCAGCTGGATCTGCAGGTGTAACACCCAGCACAGCCTGGAAAAGGTGACAGGTGAGAGCAGTGGGGGACTTGTCTGTGGGGAACAGAGGAACCCATGTGCTGACCAGGTGAACTCTCTAGAGAGCTGTGCTGTTTATTGGGGCATCATGTCAGGGATGTCAAGCCTGATATAGACTACTATTGGTCACTGCTGTGATTTCACATGGATGCCAGTGATACAGCCAGAAGCAGTCTGAATAGTATCAAGCAGGATTACAGAGCCCTAGGAATTACAGTAAAGGGCTCTGGAGCACACTTACTTTTTTCATAAGTCCTTCTGGTCAAAGGGAAGGGGTTTGAAAAGGCCATCTTCCTCATAAGAGGAAGTGGCAGTCCTCTAATCATCTTCCTAGCCCTTCTCTTTATCATCATTCCTTGTCTTTCTTGAACTGGGGAGTGAGAGCTGGACACTACTCCAGACATGACCTCATCAGGGTAAAGCAGAGCGGAGCAAGCACACTTCCTTTTACCAGCTGGTCACACTCTTTGTAAGGCATTCCAGGATACCACTGGCCTTTTTGGCCACAAGGGCACACCAGGACCCCCAGGTTCTTTTCTGCAGAGTTGCTTTCTCAGGTCAGGCCTTAGCTTGTACCAGTGCATGGGGTTATTTCTCCCCAGGTGCAGGACCCTGCATTTGCCTCTGTTGAACTCCATTAGATTCTCCAGCCTGTCCCAGTCTCACACAGCCTGCTGGTGCATCAATCACTCCTCCCAGTCCTGTGTCATCAGCAAACTTGTCCCTTCATCCAGGTCATTGGTCAATAAGCTGAACAAGGCTGGACCCAGTACTGACCCCTGGGGAACACTGCTGACTGCAGGTCTCCAACTGCACCCTGTGCTGCTGATCACAGCTCTCTGAGCTCTGACAGTCAGCTCTCAACCCAGTTAGGTGACACAATATAAAACAGACATTAAACCATCAGACAGCATCCAAAGGAGGGTCACAAGGATGGTGAAGGGTCTTAAGAGGGAAGCCATGTGAGGAGCAGCTGAAGTCACTTGGTCTGTTCAGCCTGGAGGAGACTAATGAGAGACCTCATGGCATTCTACAGCTTCCTCACGGGGGAAAGTAGAGGAGCAGGTACTGATCTCTTTTCTCTGGTGACCAGTGGCAGGACCTGGCTCCATGGTGTGCTTGTCTGTCTTTCAAGGAACAGTGGGGCACTTTGCAGTCTCTCAGCTTGTCAATGTAATCCTATAACTTATTTACTACACAGTGCTTTTAAAATCCATCAAGAAAAATCTATTATGCTTTAGAGAAAGGCCTCACGAGAGTTTGAATGCTGCAGCAGCCTGTGCTCCAGTATTAAGGCAGTTACTTGGAATGAGACATGCTGTTTTTGAAATGGCCACAGCCTACTCTGTCTCTGCAGGAACAGCATCTCTCATGTCTGCCTCCACCTTGTCATCTGCTCAAACGGAAGGCGGCTCTCACAGCACTCCCCTTCAGCTCCTTAGAAATGGATGAGCAGAAAAGCATTTGTAAGTCTCAAGAGATCACAGGGAGAATGTAAACACAGAGAAGTAATCCAGAGGTAAAAAGGTTTCACACCAGGTCACTAAAAAAGGACGTTCTGAGTCAGAAAATGGCTGCTACCTGGACGTTTTGAAATGAAAAGCTGATGAAAATTTTCAATTTATTCTAAGTGAGGTATGGGCAGAGATGTATTTTCTTTCATAATTGCATTACCAGAGCAGCATCTGAAAGGGAAAATAGATTTAGTATGTTTGCTCCTGATGAAGTACTCATTAAAGTGTTATCCCAGGGGAGCATAAAAGGATGTCATCTGAGCCCCACAATTAGAAGAGGAGTTGTACCCAACTGATATCCAGCTCTGAGTTTTCTTATATTACTTGTCCAGTTACCCAAACCTCAGTTTGATAGGTGTGTACAGCCACATCCATGAACAGGAGTACTCATCCCAGTATGACCAAGCATAATACACTCCAGGACAAAAGACTGCAAAGGCAAAAGAGGCCACCCAACCCTTCCCCCACACAACCCTCTGGAGAGCCAACCAGGACGTAGTTTGTTATGATTGACAGATCAATAGGTTGAAAGAGCTGGTGCTGAGGCCAAAATGTTGCATACAAAGGTTGCAAAGGTAACTGGGCCCTTCTGCAAACAGAATCAACGTGGGAAATGATGAGGGAAATTGTTTGAAAACCACAACTGCTCTGAAACAAGATATTAATGTAGGCACTGCTGAAAACACAGAGAGCAGGGACAGAATTTTCTCT
>VZTX01028748.1:0-37674 GCA_013400915.1 Pardalotus punctatus | reverse complement strand
TATATAAATATATAAATCTACAAATTTACAAATTTACAAATTTACAAATTTATAAATATGATATAGATATAGGTATAGACATAGATATAGATATAGATACATGTGCACACATATGTGTGTGTAAGTCTAAATGCATAATTTTAATCTTCTCCCAAAGCTCATAAAATGTAGGTCATGTAAGTCCTTCTTCTTTCTCTGTTGTAAAGAAACACATCTCACTTTTTTAGACTTGGTTTAGAATTCTCTGAAATAGTGAATTACTGTCAGTCCAATAAACACCCAATGAGACCCATATATTACAACAAAGCACAGCATTCAGAGGCCTGGCCTACCTTGCATGAAAAGCTGAGAACACAGCCATCAATAGGTATTTAATATTGCCTTGAAAGTAAATGATTTTTCTCTTAAAAAAGTTAAGGAAAGAATGTGAAAATAATAAGTCATGGTTTACGAAGTCTAATTGTTCCGTAATGTATACAAAAGTGTATAAAACAGCTCTGAAAACTAGATTTCTATTAAAATCCCCAGGGGTAATAAAGATCAAATTTACCTCATTGGGAAGCAAATACAAATCAAATTAATGTACTGAATAGCTGTAAAAGCCATTTTTACTTTTCATAAATGTTTCCTATTTCAATTTAAAATGGGATACTTACATCCTTATCAGTTGCAGATTTTTTACAGTAAGCAATTAAGGAGTTTGTTTCATCCATCAATAATGTTGAATTTTCTCTCACTGTAACAATTTACAGTTAATAAAATTAGTGCAAAAGTAGCAACTGGTTGAATATTGAGCCCAAGAGAGTATAAAAGTTTGACCTACCTTTTGTACGTCATGACCAGAGTGTAATTAATCAAATAGTATTAGCACTCTCGAGTATTACAAAACAGCCCACTGCCATAATTCTTAGGATGCACCATGTTAGGGACAGGCTGCTGTCCCCAGCAAAGAAATCAGGTGGCAAAGTGAAAATCAAAATGTCTTTTGGCCATCCACCCAGGCTTGCATTGGTTGCAGTGCCACCAGGGAATGAGGGGGTGTCAATCAGTCATGCTTTCTTTTTGACTGACAGTGACAAACTTAAGCTTTCAAAAATTATGCATTAGAGCTAAATAATAGTGAAACTTTACTCCTTTTATTGCTTACCTTACATCCTGGACATATTTCAGCTTGGCTAGATCTACTTTATTTTTCTTTTAGTGAAACTGACATGCTGATATATTCATCATTCTAGTTTTAGAGCTGCTATGAAAACTAGGAAATAGCAGAAGAGTCATAGTAAATTAGTGAGGATTGGCAACACTGTACCATAATAAGACTACTATAACAAACACCATTGGGCATTGCTGTTTGCAATAAAAATTTTATAAGAGCTTCCATTAACTATGTGCTTCTCATTCTCCTAGATTGTTTGGATCCATTTAGATATAAAATCAAGGCATATTCAGTTGGCATCAGCTGTCTAGCAAGATTCAAGATAGGAAAAGGTTTTGACTCAGAATAAAAGTTTGCTGGTTATTGGAGGGTTTTTTAGGTAATTACTTAACTTTCTGAGCAACTATTTACTCTCTTGTTGAACTACCACTTTTTACCTTACTCTTTGCCAAAAAGCCTTGCAGAGTATGACCTAAAATAGAAACTGTTAAACCAAGACATGGAAGTGAAGCAACATATGCCTGGATGGTGCTGATATTTTTGATATATTGGTTTAAACCTATGAGGGAGTCCTTCATCTGCGCTCCCAGTAGGTAGCCTAACACCATGGCAGACGCACAGCTGACAAGTGACACAAAAAAGCACCGGTGTGAAGTGACACAACCAGCTGAAAGGCAAGGAGACTTTCCTCTATGCTTTGCTCATGTGCTTTCCTGTTGCAAGATCTTAATTTAAAGGCTGATAAATTATCTGGTTAACAAGGAATCTCTGAAAATGGATCTTGGTCTTCAAGCAGCCAAGCTAATGTCAAAGCAAAGAAAATATTATCTCCTACTTGTCTTTACTTCTTTTGTGTTTTGAGCTGATTTTTCCTGGAGTCCAATTTTGAGTGTGCCTCAGTAGGCTTGTTTTACTGTTTCAAGCAGGCCCACATATTCTGGGAGAACATTAAAAGATATTCCTTTCACCATGGTATTAAGCATTACACCATATGTTGGGAGGAAAGGGTTAAAACTAGAAGACTTTGTGAGGAGTGAATAATCTCACTCAAAGTCCCCTTGCAGCTGGGAATAGTAGGAATATAAGTGTGGGAAAACCACTTACTATGCCTAGCGTTCTGCCTGTTCTGAGATGAGCAGACACTCTCACAGACATGCTTGAGTCTCCTGCTGGGGTAGAGAGAACATGAAAACACAGCCTTGCAATAAAGCAGGGACAAAGCCCTTTCCTATATTGGGACAGGCAGTGGGCCCCCCCCCACTGTACACCAGAATGAGCAGAGCCTGACAGCCCGTGTCCCCATGTGTGTCTGCTGCCTGGTGCTGTTAACAAAGTAATGATATAAATCCACTCTGCATTTTGGCTGTCGTTTGGTGGTCTCCCTGGTTACCTGTATCTGTCAATTCACGCACACCATGAAAAACAGGGCGTGAGTTGTACCCAACTGATGTCAAACTCTGGAGTTTTTTATATAATCTGTCCAGATACCTGAACCTCGGTTTAATAGGTGTGGACAGCCACATCCATGAAGACAATTCTTTCTGCATTTATGCAGACATGTTATAACAGGCACTGGAAATTATTTGTATATTCAGTGAGTTAATTTTCCTTGTAGTGTTTTATATTGGAGCCTGGCGATTTCAAATTCAAGTGGCTTACAAAGCTGTTACTTTGCCACTAAAAGGAATTCCTTCTTTGTAGAAGACCCCAGCTTTATTCTTATTTAGCATCTCTGTGGCTTCATCTATTGCTACTGCAACAGACAGGACAATATTCAGGACCTACATGACTCGGACTTCCTCTGTTTTGAAGAACAGTCTGAGTTCAGAGGAGATGTGTGATACAGGTTCTAACCCGTAGAGACTGACAGTACAAGCTGCATTTATTGACTGAGGCAGAGTGAAATTTTGGCCCTCTTAAAAGCAAAGATCATTTGGCTCTTGACTCTGGTAATGATTTCTAGTCCTGTTTCTCTGTTCCTTGTCTGTAAATTCAGGAAAATGACATTTCCTCATCTCCCAGGTTATTCCAGCAACTGTTCAGAAATTGCTAACATCTTTGTTGTGTTAACTAGCCAGGAAAATATGTTGACTAGCCAGGAAAAGTGTTACCTGTAAGACAAAAGAGGATATTAGCAAAATACAAAGTATGTAGAAAGAAACATGGTATGAATGTTAGATGGAGTTGGTTTTTCTAATCATCAGGTATGTGATGTTATACAATGTTCTTTCAATAGGATGAGTTAAGGATAAAATTCCCTATGCAGTAAAGAGATTCAGGAGAAAATAAATCTTGTGGGTAACAAGGATAACTTTTAACTCCTTCTTAGTGTTTAAAAAAATATAAGTATTTCAACAGCACTCTTTTAGTTTCTAGGGCTGTGTAACATATGCCCTATACTTACTGCACATTTTAAGAAAAATGTATTTCAAGACAGCTGATTGTACATTGCTGAAAATAATCCTGATTAATTTTAAGATAATTAGCTAGCAAAATATTTTCTTAACGTAAGGAAATGTTTGGCAGGAATCACAATGCATGGGTTTGGCACTACTGTAAGCTCCCTAAAGCAACAGTTACATGTACTGTGAAAAAGGAGTGGCTCTAATATGAATAAAAGAAAATTTGTGCCACTTCCTCAAGTTTTCTTAGGTAAGGCAAATTGGAAATTTTATCAGAAGATGTGTTTTATTCATACAGAGATTTTAATCAACTTTGTTCTTATGTTACTATTTCAAAGAGAAAAAAAATTTACTAAGAACTGAAAATAAGTTTAAGTATCTCATTTAAGCTCAGGTCTTTTCAGTTTCAGAAACCCTAAATCTAAATGCTGTCTGTCATATCACTAAAACCCATGGCCATACTTGCTCCTCTAACAAGACTATAATGAAGCCACAAAAAACTTTGAAGATATAATCCATTTGCACAAAGTGCAATTAAGAGAAGAGACAGCAATCTTTTCTGAGCTAATCACACCCAACTTCTCAGTTTCCATTGCACTAACAGGTCTTTGCTGACGCTGCCTTTTCAACACAGAACTATTCTGTCACCGATAGGAACTGTGCCTGATACGTAATTAATGTGGCTTGACTTCTATTTCACCTCAAATGAACACAGCCACTATCACAAACACTGTAAAATGGGTTTATATAATTATTTACCTTTCTTTGTAAAGCAGCATATGATTCTTAAAACAAAGATTCCAGGCCCAAGAAAAATAAAGCTTGACTTGTTTTGGAAACAGACTAAGCACATCTTCAGATCACAGATTAGCTCAGTTTGTTCAAATGGTTGACTGTGAATTCAAATGAAGTCACTAAAGTTGCCTATAACACTTGTTTCTTGAGTTTGCACTCCAGTGTTCTGCTGACACAGCTGCAACAAAGATACATGGAGTCCCTGAGCTGCAGGATCCCTCCTGGACAAAACCACTGATCAGCAAAACTCTACTGTTAGCAGAGTTGCTCATTTCATTCATTGCATGAGCATTTTGCAGACTGTATAGATTGAAACTGTACCTTTCCCATTTAGAGCATTTATCTGGGAAACCACATTTACATTTCAGTAAAGTCTCAGTCCCTACATCTCATTATGTTCCATAGGACTTTCTTTCATCCCATTGCACATGGTAGCAACTAGAGAAGCAAAAGCTGCAAGACAGCTCTCACATCACAGGAAAAATTGTTTCCCGTACATCAGCAGTTAATACAATTGGATTTTCTTCTGGAATTTGCGTATAGACACTGATCATCTGCACAGGGGCCAGCAGAGCTATTAAGATGTTTCTGTTTCAGCATCAGTCCTTTGGCAATGTGTTTAAGGCTAAGTAGCATCAGTAAACCTGATGGCTATAAACAAAATTGCCAGATTGATTTTATACTTTAATTAATTACAAGGGCTTACAAATTATCTTTACATCTTCTAGATGTAAGGCTAGCATTAAGTAAAGTAAATCACCATTAACTGTTAAGATAAGTTGATAACAAAATGCATGGCTTTACAAAAACGAAAGTAATTAATAAAAGAGGACATTTTTGTAATGGAGACAGAAATGAATACAAGGACAAAAGGCCAAGCAAGCATGGAAAAAGAAATTTTAAATAAGACAGTGGCAGTGACAGATGTGTATATTGCTATTTTAACTTTCAGACTTCCTTAATTTTTCATTGGAAGGAATAAAGGAAGCTGACCACTGTGTATTCTACAAAATAAGGAATGTCTATGTGGAGCCACAGAGTGTAATGCAGTGCTTTGCAATTTTTTATGCTGTATGGTAAATACAGGTTCCACACAATTCAAGATGGAACAAACTGGGAACAAACATCATTCTTGCAAAAGTGACCATAAAAACTCAGCTGTTTAAGGCTCTGCATCGTATGTGTTGCAAAGGCTGTAAATCACATTTGTTCAAAGCACAACTTGTTTCTTCTCTTCCAGAAACATGGCCAGAAGGCTTCTCTTAGGATAAGAATATTCTACTGTGTTCCTTTTGGCTTATGCATCATCCTCAGAAAGATGATTCATTTAAATACATATCTCTGAGTACAGCAGGCAAGCCAAAAGGAAAGTAGAAGTTTCTTGTAATACTGACTACTTGCAGAAATCTTAACTTACAGCATAATGATTCAGCACTGACTCTGAATGGTAGTGGAGCACCTCACCTGGCTACTTAGATTAACCAATGAGCAGAGTTAAAATGGTAATATGGTTACCATGGTTATCTGCTCAGTAACTAACTGAGCACAAAGGCTTCATTTGACATACATAGAGAGCCTACTACAAACTTTGAGATAAATAATAATTATTAGCTTGCAGCAATATGCAGTATACCACTGCTTCATGCTAACGTTTAAAATCCAAATAAAATAAGACAATATTATGAGCACTCTTCCACTGCATTGAAGAGCAACTCCTCTGTGTGGCTCTTAGCTTGCTTCTGGATGCAAGGTCTAAGAACTGGAATGAAATGTTTCAAAATGCCTTGAATCTGTCATCTGAAATAATAAAACAATCTCAGTAACTCAAGGCAGCTTTGGTTTGTAGACACCTTTAGAAAGTTACTTAGCTAACAAAGCCAGAGAGGCCCTTCTACTGTTCAAGTTCCAACTAGAAAGCACCTTTTAACCTAAAAAATGAAACCAAGTTGGTAACCATCTTTCTGTAGCCTAATTGAAATCACTTCTTGAATGACAGCAATGGCTGTCACAAAATCCAGGCATGTCTGGAAGTACACAAACATCTGTTTCCTCACATACCAGCATTTACATGTACTAGTTCTCCCTCCTATTTTTTTTCTTTTTTTCAGTATATTGGTCCATACAAATCAAGGAAAAATCAGTTTGTAGTTGAATATTTAATTTCCTTCAATACAGAGTGAACATGCAAGGCCATGTTCAGCTTGTGTGCAGGGACAATACATACAAAACAAACATATCCTGGTTTCTGTATTACAGATGAGGATGCTGGGCTATAATCCACACAGAAGCATAAGCAAGATGCTTCTATCACCTTTAGTACTACCTGTTGCACTGCTGCCACAAATGAGTTTTGGCTGTATAACTACAAGTTTGCTGACAGTTTTTGTTCTGGTTTATAGCAGGAGACAGAAGGGAATGCAGCCCAGCCTGCTGGCACCATAGTGTTAAGTGTGAGAGATAGTAAAGATACTTGTCAGCTGAGTGAGCAGAAGAGGCTTGAGTGTATGCAGAAAAAACATTGCCTGAGGAAAAAGTTGCCACTTTTACTTAAGAATTTTCCAGCAGGAAGGACATTGTATTACCTGAGACATTTCACTGCTTTTCCCCCACTCCTCTATGTTCTTCTCTTTATCTCTTTCTTTTAACTCTTTCCATGTGTTGGGGTTTGACCCTGGCCAAATGCCAGGGACTTACAATGCCTGCTCTCTATGCTCTCTCCTGCCGCAGCTATGCAGAGGAGAGGAATCAAAGGAACACAAACACACTGGACTCATGAGCTGAGATGAGGCAGTGGTGGGGAGGGGACGCATGAGAACATGAGCAAACAAGTTAGAAACTTAAGTTGCAAAGTGATTTATTAACCTAACAGAGTCGGAGAATAAATGAGAGGTAAAAATAAGCTCTTAAGACATCATTTCTTCACTCACCCCCCTTCCCTCTTAAGACACAGTTCCTCAGCTCACCCCCTCCCTCCTCCACACAATCAACAGCTCCAGGTGGGGGGCAGGGTATGGGGTTTTTCCTTAGTCAGTCCATCACCACAATTCTTCTGCTACAAACACTGTTTCTCTGCTCACCCCTCTCCCTCCTAAGACACCATTTCTCAGCTCACCCCCCTCCCTCTTTCACACAACCAACAACTCTGGGGTGGGGCAGGGTATGGGGGTTTCCCTTTGGTCAGGGTCAGTCCACCAGGGAGAAGAGTCCTCTACTCAGCCATGGGGTCCCTCCCACGAGAGACAGTNTCCTCTGGCGTGGGCACCTCCCCACGGGCTGTGGGTGGATCTCTGCACCCCCCTGGACTCCATGGGCTGCAGGGGGACCACCTGCTCCCCCCATGGTCTTCACCACGGCCGGCAGAGGGTTTTCAGCTCTGGCGCCTGGAGCACCTCCTCCCCCACCTTCTCCACTGACCTGGGTGTCTCCATGTTGTTTTCCCTCACGTATTTTCATCTCCTCCTCCTCCTCTGGCTAAAAAGAAGTGCGTGCACCCATTGTTTTGATTTCTTCTTAAATATGTTTTCACAGAGGCGTAACTAACATCTCTAATTGGCCCAGGTTTGGCCAGCAGCACGTCCATCATCTTCAGAGCCATCAGAGAGTGGCTCTGCTGGACAGGGTGAAAAACTTCCACAACCTTCACCCAGGACACACAGGAGTCATCTTTGTGCCCCTCCCTACCCACTAGTGAAAACTGGGCCAAGTAAAACCACCACACCATGGAACTCCACTTCTCCTAAAGCATCTTGTACAAGGGCTGCTCTACAATGTCCAAGCCAGAAAAGGTCTCCATATTAACATCAAAGCAGCAGTGGCTTTGACTTTGTGATATAAGAGCATTGGATACAAGCTGGTTCAAACTGGCTGGCACTGAGAGGGCAGGAGTGGTGGGCACAGATGGTGACATTACAATCACAAAATCATAGAAAAATTTAAGTTGGAAGTGACCTCTGGCATCTATCCAGTAAAACACCCTGCCCTAAACAGGTCTAATTAAATCAGGTTCCTCAAGGCAGTGCTCAGCTTAGTCTTGCATACATCCAAGGACAATGATGCAGTGAAGCCTCACTCAGCTTGTTTTCCAGTATTTGTTGGTCCTATTAGTAAAAACATTTTCCCTTTGTATCTATTTGGAACTTCGTATGTTCCAACTTATGCTGATCACCTCTCAACTCTCTCCTTGTGGCTCCACCACATCTGTATCTTCTGATCAGGCATTTCACAGACAGGAATAAGGCCTCCCCATGGCCCACCCCTTCCATCTTTAGGCTAAACAAGCTCAGCTTGTTCAACCTCTCTCACCTTGTCCTTCCCCTGGGTATCTTGCATATCCTTTGTTGGACTTGCTCTGTTCAATGGTTTTCCTGCATTGGGGAGCCCCAAACTGGGCACAATACTCCTGATTTAGTCCCGCAATTGCTGCATGAGGGAAAAGAGCACTTCCCTCAGCCTGCTGGCTGCTGTCTTGCTAATACAGCCGAGCATGTCAAGTGCTGCCTTTGCTGCCAGAGGTCAACCTTGGTTCAAGATCATCTTGTCATCCACAGGACTCTGTCCCCAGCTCTTCTGCAAAAGTGTTTTCTACACAGCCATCCCTCAGATTGTAATGTTGAATAGGGTTATTCCATACCAGTTGCAAGTCTCGGCACTTGCTTTTGTTGACCTTCATGAGATGTCAGCCCATTTCTCCAGCCTATTGAATGCCCTTACCCTCTGTCATATAAACTGCTTCCCCACCCTGTCCCCTGTCATTTGTGGGGTGTTGGAAAATCTGTGAAAAGTGTGCTTTGTCCCACCATCAGAGTTACAAAGACATTAATCTGTGTTGGCCTGAACAGTGACGGCGGAGGGATGCTGCTAGTTACTGACTGTCAGCTGGACTGTGCGCCCATCCCACAATCCGTGCAAATGGTTGTACACATCATTTAAACTGCCTTAAAAGATAGGGAATTGCTGTAAATGGCCTGTGTCTGCCCTGAAAGAAAGAGTAAAAATTCAAGCTGGACTAGAAAAGAGTAGAAAAAAAGCTAGTGAATGAACTGCTAAATTAATAATCCTGAGCAGAACAGATGCACCAAATCTAAGAGGTTGGTACTGCCATGAGACTTGGGGAACAGAGCTGAGAAATTTCTTCATAGAGTTTTGCAGTGTGAGATTTCTTTACTCCAGCCATTAAAGAAATTCCTTTGTTCAGTTCTGTTGGGTTAGGCGTTTTTGGCATACTCCAATACTGTTCTCTAATATCAACATGAACTGACAAAAACCTTAATCTTAGTATATGGCATAAACTTAATAAATTATCTAAGCAAGGGTTCTACTTCCTGAAAAAAAAATCTAAAATAAAAAGTCTTAAATATTATATTCAATATTTTTATAACTGGTTAACGTTTAAGATTAGGAAATACTTTTGGCTAAATTATTTCCCTGCATCTAAAGTTTAAAACAAACAGTTTTGAGTATAACATTCTTCTGCTGGCTGAAAAACCTTCCCACCAGTCACTGATGGTATTGCATGCAATAGCTGGTGACTATTAGATGGTGTAAACAACTTAATATCCAGTGTGCAGTCTTTGGATTCAAGGTGTAGAAAGCTGGGCTGTACTGCTGTCTGAATAAAAGTCCATGCATGAGATTTAGAGATATCTAGGTAACTGTTTCAGTTTTGTTCTATTCAATATAATTTTATTTATTTATTTATTTATTTATTTATACATTACTGAATAGCTTTCCATCATTTTGCTGTAAGGGCATATGTTCATGGTGTTAGTACCAATAAAATTTCAACTAATTTACATGAGGGCTATTGAGATAAGGTGCTCCATCACAAAATGCAGTTTGCATGAGTGTTCTTAGATCTTAAATGAGTGACATTTCTTTTCCTCCCAAAACTCATTTGTTGTAGGGTGGTAGGTGTAGTCACTGGGCAGTATATTTATTTACCCCAGACTTGCTGTTATTATCTATGATGAGCTTGCTTTTCCCCAACTACAGTGTAAAATTTGATGTATAAATAGATAGAATTCAGTCATGCTCTGGTTACTTTATTCTTGATGGATTTCAAAGTAATTCAAGACTCTCTTTATTTGCAGGACATACCATGAAGCAAACAAGAAGCCTTTCCTGATTATAGTCTCTGGCTGCCAAAGACAGTTTTATCACAGTTTTATGGGGTACTGTCATGAGTTGTTGACTTTCACCACGAGTACAGTGATGTTCTGGCTTCTGGCTTCACTCCCAGAAGCCAACAAATTACTTACAAGATGTGCAAAAATAAACAAAAAAACCAAACCCAAACTCAAACCAAACCAAACCCAACCAACCAACCAAAAAAAAGAACAAACCACCAAACCCAAAAAACAAACACAACCCCAAAACAACAAAGCAAAACCAAAAGTTAGGGGGATGTGTGGGATGTAAGTTAGAATAAATCTTTGGAAAAAACTTCATTGGAAATCTCATATGCTAATGCTGTGTCCTGGCTTCCACTGAGCCCTGATCAGTATTATTTTTTAGTGGATTTTACCCCGGTTATTTGGACTGATTCACAGTAGACCTGCTTCAGCCTACTTTGAAGTTTAATTAGCAATGCTGACAGATCTTGTGCACATTTTCCAGTAATTATAAAAATAATTGTTATAAATGGAGTGCAATGCTATTGTAATAAGAAAAAAATTGCTACAACATTTTTCTGTGTAGAAAAGGTGCTACAAGGATTCATGATATCAGTGACATAAAATGCCCAGAATACCCATGAGTTTCATGATATTCTTGCCCATCTCTCTTACATTGTTCTTCTAGCAGGCCCATCTCTGGTATCAACAGAAGCAACCAGCAAAGTGGCTCTATTAAAGTTCAGTTCTCAAAATAAACAAAACAAATTACCTAAAAGAAGTCCTGTATATGTTATAGAAACAAGAGAGATTGATTTCTTCTGCTCCTCCTGCTTTATCACTACCCTCATGACAGAGTCGCTTAGCAGCCTTAAATAGGACATGACATGTTGTCATCTTTCCTCCCCTATCCCTTTCATGTCCTTCAGGGAATCTCAACACAAATGCCTTATTTTAAGGAAGTAATTTTTTTCTGCCTCTGGCAATTCTCTTTGCCTTTCATCTACTCATTGTTATTGTCGCTTTTGCTCTTTTCTCTGCACTTGGGCATGACATCAGTATTTCACATTACTACTGAGAAGCTTCTCCAAACGTATGAAGAAAAACAACCAAAAAACCCTAGAGAACAATAATTCCACTTGATGCAATGAATTTTATCACCTATCACAGCTGAAACGATGAAAAAACTGCTCTAGAAGATAGAAAAATTTCTGTATGTTCCACATATTTGTATGTCTGTCTCTCACAGGAGTATTAGGGACAGGATAAGAGAGCAAAAATTGACCCAAGGAATAAACAATAGATGACCTCATTAACAATCATGGACTTGAAATAGCCAGTGTAACCAGGACCATGACATATGGTGCTCTGTGCTCAGTGTTGTCTGCTGTAATAACACTGCCTACGCTATGGAAGTTTACCCCAGATATGTCAGGTTTTGCCACTTATTAACAATGCCAACTCTCTTTTTCTTAGCAAGTTGCTAAAACAATGACAAAAGACCAGTTAAAAACATGACTCCTCTCACAGAACACTTGACTGTCACAGACCTGAACAAGAAAATAACAGCTATACAGTATTCATCTTCTCAATCTCCAAATCTAAGTGATGACATATGTGAGATACTTTCATTCTGATTAATTCAGCTCTCACAGAAAACAGAAACCCAGTTGGAATGCTTATTTATAGAGGATCAAAACCTTAGGGATTTGTAATGCCCTTTTTTTTTTTGTTGCATTTGGATTTGTTATTCTGGGACATTTAAATGTGTACAAACAAAATGGGAGATTAAAAGCCTAAAGATGCAGTTTCTCACTTTCTGGCTCAGAGGTTATCTTTGATCTAACACACAGATAGATTACAGTGTTTAGGGACACATAGCACTTTAAATCATGTATGCAATTGTGAACAAATTAATTTTTTTTCATGGTCTAAAAACTTGTTTTCTGATGTTATGTGCTAAGATTAGCATATGCTTTATAAATTTATCTATGTGTATTAACTCAGTCAAGGTTCTCACTAGGAGCTCTGAATTGTGCCCGTATCTTCTTGTCTTGCAAAACAGACATGAACTAAAACAACAGTCTTGAACTATATAACCTGTAATCTTATTTGTCTGGTGGATCTGATGAACAACTTCTTGGTACTGGAGAAAAGAAAGGAGATGTCAAAACCATTCTCTAGGATCCTTCCACAGCATTCACCGTTTTTGCAGAGGAAACCGTCATCTTTGATATAATATCAAAGGTCCTGGAGGAGGGCATTAGCATAACACCAATTGGTTAAATGTACACAATACATTTCCTTTATCATGTTTGGTTGTTTTTTTGGGTTTGTTTGTTGGGTTTTAAAAAAATATTTCTTAATCTTTTTTGATATTTATCATGCAGGAATCAGCTAAACTGAAATACAATTGAGATACACTGTCTATAAATATTGTCTACAACATTTCTGTTGCCAAGATGACTTAGCAGAGGATGAAAACAAATTACAGACAAAATGGGTATTCACTAGCAGATTTAAAAAAGGCTAGGTTTGCAATTGCAATATAATCTACTTTATCACAGAAAATTCACATGTGAATTGACCAGTCTGAATCATATTTAGGAATACTTGTGGTTGTTTGTAAGACCACCTCTAATACTGCTGCTCATCTTCTCTCTTTACCTAGATTTCCTGTTGCAGTGGACAATGACCTGGCACCAGTTATTACGCACACTGCCTCTTGACCAAACCAGAGGAATGAGTAAAATTGGATGTAAATCTTCCAGCACTTAGAAAGAATTAAATGCTATAAAACACTGCAGGCCTCGACTCAAAAATACAAACTGCACATCTGGTGTAGCAAACACAGCAAATCCATCATCAATGTTGACTTTGTAGAGAAATAAAAAATACAATTCAAGAAGAGCGTGGCCTAGAACCCCAAAATGCCTAACTGCCCACATGAAAACTGAGATCTGCAGCTATTGTCCTCTGATATACAGGAACTTTTCTTACTTCAAAACCAGATCTCTGCTTAAAACCTCCACACTGCAGTGACAAAACAGGAAACAGACTGCACACATTTCTGAAAAAAAGGTAAGCACGAATAGTGGTCATACTCAATGCACCACCCACAGAACATCTCAGATTTTGTGACATTAAGATGATCATGAAGGTGATTAACAGTACTAAGTATGCAAGCATTGGGTACTGAATGTTGGTGAAAAATCTGTAAATTCAAAATTCACAGCATGCATTTCTCCTTGGACACAGTGTAGGGCAATATTAATGCTCTTACAGTTCCCCGATTAAAAAAAAAAAGGAAAAAAAAGAAAGGCCAAATCACGAAAGAAATAATTTTGCACACCCAGTTCTTAGAGTGTTCAGGTAATGCTGGTAGCTCAGACCTGAGATTTGTAAACAAACACTTTTTGTTCCTATACTGTACCAATTTTTTGGTGTGAACAGAGGATTTTTGAACGGCAAAAATTACTGTTACTGAGTATTCCCAGAGGAGCTGAATTTCAGTTGAAAATTCAGCATCTGAAGATTTAAAACCTTATTTTAAAAATTAAACATTTTTCTTCACTGGACAATATCACTTATACAGCAGAAAAGAATACACATGTATACTGGAGTCAGTGCGAGAACTCAAATTTTGATAACAGAAATACTAAGCTTAATGACATGCATCAAGACATGAAAGTTTGCCTTTAAAATAAATTTTACTTCAGTTCCAGTCAAAGGTCAGGTAAGGAGTAGGTTGAGTTAGATATAGAGATTCGAATTGGAGAGACTTTAAAATTATATAGATTGGTGTGTAGATACACATAAATATTGTGTACAGTGATATATCACTTAAAAACAACCTTTTATTTTGTTTGGTTCTGCACACAAACATGTAGGAAATAGTAAGACTGGACCAGACATATGTAGACAGGAGAACTAAGTTTTGCTACTTAACAAAATTCTTCTAGTGCAATGCTGGTATTTTTGAAAATAATTTCATTTTCTACCATTGGAGTAGGGCTGTATCTTAGTAATGCAAAACAAAAAAAAAAAACCAAAACCAAAAACCAACAAAAAAAACAAAAAAGAAATTGACAATACACTTTACAGTCCAAATTTAAAATACAACTACTCATGCTTGCCTAAAATCAGTTTAACAATCTAGGATTCTATTGATCCTACTGAAGTTAATGTAAAACACACAATGTGCTATTGATTTGAATGGACTGTGCTTTTTAATTTACAATGACCTAAAACGTAATTAATGGACATTACTTCCACATTAATGTTGCTTTGAATCCTCAACTATTAGACACAGGTTCAGAGCTACATCATCTGGGATTGGCACACACAGTAAAATAAAGTGAAAATATAATAGGATACACTTTCTTTAAGTTACTCTAACAAATATTTGTGACTTTCCCCCAGGATATTTAATATATAAAAACAAACTTAATTTTCAAATATTTATACTCCTAGTGTATTTCAGTAAATGGCAATAGCATAAATGAGAGTTTTATGGGGAAATGAATTTCTCTAATCTGCAGAGGAAACATGGCTTAGGAATTGCTTGAGTAAATCAGGTATTTTTCTTGAATTTCTAAGCTCTCTTCTTTCAGGAGTGCATGTCATTACTCAGGCATCTTTTTCTCCACCTCCCCATACTTAGTGCTATCACTTCTGGACTCAGAATGAAGAAAAGAGATCAGCAAACCATTCTTCTTTTATGGTAACAAAACTTGCTCAGTTATAGAGATATTGGAAGAAAAAAAATATTCATGGTTTTATTTTTTTATATATTTTCTTCAATTTATTAATAATCTTTTATATTTGTTTATTTATGGCTTTGAGCAAAGACAAAAGAAAAAATCTAACTCATCCCTGATCATACAATTATTGTAAGAACCAGATCTATAGTCTTCCCAGCAGCAGTAAGATCCAACCTTTTTCATTAATACATTTCATCTTGTACAGATGTGAGATTTCATACCTATGGGCTTACTTATGTACAGAGAAAATAGGTCACTTCTGAAACTAGCAATGGACCTTTATATTACAGGAATGTGAGTCATTTGTTTCTTAATCTAAGTATATATACATTCATACATACATATATATATATACGTATATAATTTTATACCCTGTACCATTTTTTTTAAATTAACATACAAATCCTAGATATTGTCCACTCTATTACAAAGTCATTAAAAATTATTTATGGTTTCACTGAAAGACCATGTGAATTAATATTTCTTCATAGTGCTTAAAATAAAATAAAAATATATATAAAAATATTTTGCTACTAACCCCATTTCTCCTATTAAATGTAAACCTTAAACAGTTTTCAAGATCAGTATATGATCTTAATTAACTGACAGAATTTGTTAGCATTAAAATAATATAAGGGGTATTGTACTCATAAATAAATGGTCTTGCAGCGTATCCATAATGTTTGAGACACTTTTTTAAACAATCATTTCCCCATTTCCACTCCAGGTCACTTAAATTAATGGCAGCAGCATGTTAGTGGGTTAATTACATCGATCTTTACTGGTGAATGTGAGTCAGCAAAAAAAAAAAGGAAGATTTTTAAAAATTTTATTTTATGTACCACTTTAATAAAAGGTATAACAGGCAGCATGGGTTCAAGCTCTGTTAGCTTTAGAGTATTTAACTGGCTCTCAAGTACATCTGGATTCACTGCATTACGTAGTTTGTGATGGTATTTAATTTTTCCATGCATCGTTAAACTCAGCATTGATGGGAAGAGAAGAACTCCTTTGCATTCGCTTCCTTAACAGAGTCAGCTGGGTTTCAAGGAATAGAATATATGCTTATATCATATCCATAATGCTGATTTTTCAGTGAGTTAAATTATGACACATTTAGTTTCAATCTCTATTTAATGTGACAAATCAGGCACAAATGATTACGAATTTTTTTTTTCTTTTTTTTTGTGGATAATATGAAGGTTTGAGCAAACAAAACAAAATGTTCACAAAACAGTATGCTTTAACCCTGCTTTCTGTCACCATTTCCTTTCTGTTTTGAAGACATAAAAAATAATAAACCTCATACCTATGGGCTATGTTTGACACTACATGCCTTAGGATATACTAACCATTTAAGTACAATATACACAGAGCAAATCGTGCATTTCCAGACAGACTTGATGCTATATTATATTTATTTTTGTAAATTAACACCACAGTCAACTACAAAACTACAGTGAAGACACAGAAAGCACCTGAAAGTCTAAATCAAGCTGTGGTTTACAAATAATCCTTTAAATGAAAAACCTCACTTCTAGACTTAAACCAGAGATTCAAAGTCAGCATTATAGGAATTTTAAGGTAGACACAATTAATGAATGGTTATTATTTTCTAAGATACCGTAAAGCCTTTTCCTACTGACCAAACCTATTTTTATTGTCTTTTTTTTCCAAAGCATGCATGGAATATTCTCAGATGCTATTGAGGGCAAGAAGAAGAAAAGTGATGGTATTGGTGAAGTACAAGCGGTTTGCAGGATCAAGCGTACAATTTTTCATAAAACATTGCATGTAAAAGTAACACTGTAGGTTTTAAGCCATTGCATTACAATTTAACAGTTGTGTTGCGCTTAGCTTTAATAAATTTTAAAACTGTAAATTTTGAAGTGAAAAGCGGAACCTAAATTCCTAAACAAAGACCTTGCAATGGTACACCACACAGCAGCTATTTTTGCTTGGGTCTAAAAAGTTATTTACAATGGCAATATTTAGTCTTTGAAAAGTCTTTAGCAGTGCGAAGATCAAAGTCCACCCAATTCTCTTAAACAACAGAAGGGCTGACATGCCATGAGGTTACAACCTATCCAGAGGAGTGCTAGTGCCACCCTTTAGACTGCACATGTTTGCAATATAATTCTTTTCCAATCTAAATTCCAATAGATGGTGCTAACATATGAAATGCAATGGGAAATAACAACTGAATTCTTCACGAGAAATTAACAATGTATACGCAATAAATGAAGTAACAAAGGTTTCAGAATATCACTCAGTCAGTGCTATGTGTTAGTTAAATTGGTATCTTTTTTTTTTTAATTTTTTTTAATATACTTGTTTGAAGTTTGTCGTAGTGTTGACAATTTCCCCATGAAAACAGCCAATCCCACGAACAGAGAAATCTGTTAGGCTGATTTTAAAGTCAACACGTTAAAAATATGTAGTATTACAGCTAAATTTAATCTTCTGTAATGGTTGTGAAAAAGGAAGACATGAACTCAAACAAGTTTTTTTTAATTGCTTTTATATATATATATTTGGAGATATATATATATATAAAAAACTTTTACATTCGTTACATAGGGCAAAGCTGTCTAAATTATTTTTTCATAGTAGACTGCTGGGGCACGTTAGGAAACAGGCTAAAACAGTTCGGGGGATGGTGCTCGGCTTGTTGCAAGTCTGTTGCTCACAGTCACCAGGGATCATAAGTTTGAGGCGAACCGCGGTTTGTCTCCCTCGGGCTCTGTGCTTAAGACTGCGGAAGAATCCCTTTGCAGCGGGGCTGCGGGCGGCGCGGCCCCGCGGTTGGGCGGGATGGCTCCCGAGGACATCTGCCGGAACAGCGAGACCCGCTGCGGCACTGTGGCCCGGCCGGCCGGGGGCACGCCGGGGCCCGGGGCGGGCTGCGGGAGGGAGGCCAGGGACTCCCCCACGGTGGGGTGAGGCCTGGCGATCAGCGTGGAGATCTCGTGGGGCAGGGAGGGCTGCGAGGCGGACAGCGGCCGCACCTCCCGCGTCAGGTTGGTGTTGTGGAGGGCCTGGGTGCTCTTGTGCACCTCGTTCTTCTGCGCGGCTCCCGGCGGCTGCTGCGCGGCCTGCGGCTGCTGCTGCTGCTGCTGCTGTTGCTGCTGCTGCATGAGGGAGAGCTGCGAGGCGGTCGGCGAGGCGTACTGGAAAGTTCGGCCGGCCAGCGGGCTCTGCACCGGCGGGCTGCAGACGGCCGTGGTGTAGGAGCAGGGCGACAGGATGACAGCCTGCTGTGGCGGCTGCGTGCTGGGCGAGGGCGAGTGCAGGTTGGTGTGCGAGAGGCTGCTGGTGGTGTACACGGGAGGGGACTGCGTCCTGCCGCGCGACGACGAGGCCGAACTGCTGGAGTTGAGAGCTGGCATCTGCTGCAGGCTCACCGGGGCGATCGTCTGCACCATCTCCCTGTCGTGCTTCACGATCTGCTTCAAGATCTCGTTCTCCTGGTTGTTGAAAACTCCGGTGTTGAGGTCCTTCTGGAACTTTTGCAGCAGGATCGAGTTCTTTTTCCCTGGACAGAGAGGCAGAAGAAGAATTAGCGAGCCTGAGGCGCAGGGGCAGAGCTCCGCTCTGGCTTTATGTCTAAACAGCTATCCCGGTGGGCTGTGTCTTGTAAGAGCCTCAGCAGGCGCCGAGGGCTGAGCGGGGCACTGCTGGGCAGCCAGCCCGCGGCAGGACGGGCTGTGCCGCGCCGGGCCCTGCCGCAGCCCCCCATGGCCATCCCCCGCACGTAGCCGCCCCACAGCCGTCGGAGCACCGCCACGCTCTGGCACCTGGCCTTCCTCTGCCTCCTCACTTGCAGTTTACTGTTATTACTGCAATTACATGTAAGAATCGTAATTTCCTAAACAACTGTCAGAAAAAGTCATCGTGCTCTTCATCTACAGTATCTTTCTCGATGCAAAACTCTGAATTTCCACTAGGGAGTTACGGAGTTTAAAAGTACATCCGACACCTAGCACATTTCTGGGAACTAGTTACTAGACATCAGTAACCAGTGACCATCACTTAGCAAGAAACCATCCGTTTAAGTGTTTGTGAACTAATATGAACTCATGGATAATGTGACATCTGCTTGCACAGTAAAGACTGCTGAACACTGTGACCTGATGTCTGCTTGATGGCTCACAGTGTCTGTAAGATGTAGACACGATTCTGTCTGAGTCATCAGATGAACAGGAACACAATGGCACTCAATTGTTTTTTTTTTTTTTTTTTTTTTTTTTTTTTTTTTTTTAAAACACTGCAGATGGGATTGCTACTCCAAGAACAGACTGGGCTTTCCTGCTAATATTTTTCAAGCACATATTACTTAGAGTTGGACTACATTTCCAGAAAGTCTAGAGAGACAAACTGAAGAAGTTTAATGCATTGAGTGCTCACAGTCTGCAAAATGAAAACCAGCCATACTGAAATTAGAAACCTGTATACCCGTATTTCATTTCTTTTGCTGTATTAAAGAAAACACGCTTTTATCCAAATCACATCTTCATATTAGAACAAATAGTATGACACTTCCATACAGGTTTTTCTGGTTTAATTTTAAAGAAACTGCAAGCATAACTATATTGAGAAAGAGGTATGTGGAGAAATCCTCATACTGAAGTTTTCTTGTGAAGTTGAGGAAACACCACCAAACAGGATAAGTGATTTTTTTTTCTGCATAGCTGTGTTTTAAAACCAGTGTCAATAATGATGATCAGAGTGCAATTCTCCTCACCAAAGGCTATATATTTTGCCTAGAATGTCCTCTTAGAGAGGTCCAAAATACTGGAACGGCAAGTTCAGACCTTGTGTTTTGATAATCTGCCATACCCTTCTGCCTTTCACTTGCATATTATTGGCCTGCTTTTCTGATTGCAGGCAGATCTGAGCAATGCCAGTGTGCAGCCATCAAGACTAGCAGTGCCCATGTTGTGAGGAAAATGAGAGCCCTGCTGCAAAGGATTAATTCACTTCAACAAACAAGGGGTTTGTGAGTGCTGAGAGGCTTCAGCTCTTCCCGGCATTATAGATGTCATCTGGAAGCAATTTATTTAGGAAAATGTCATCTACTGCTCGTGACACAACATAAATCCTATCAAGTGCTGAAGGCAGCAAAAGAAATCTACAGGATTAATAAATAATACTAATGATAATTAAAGTATGAAAAATAATCCTCAGAGGAGTACAAGAGCTTTCTAAAACTCAGTGGTTTTTATTATTTAAAAGTGAGACTGCAAAATTTCTTGTCTGCACACGTGTTATTTATAGATCAAGAAAACATTTACTGCAGTATAACAGAAAAAAACTTTTAAAGGGGTATTTTATCATGCAGCTTAAGGGAAAGAAAATGCAGAAGGGTTTTAAGAATGAATCATATGCAAAAGAAGTAAAATAAATACCTATCCTGTCAAGTCTATCAATTGCCACCGTTTCGAAGGCCCTTCTCATCATGGGGTACTCTTCCAGGACCTCGTTGAAGTTGTCCACTGAGAGGGAGTACAGGCGACAGTAAGTGTCTGCTCGTACACTGGCAGTACGACGGCCCTTGGTCAAAAGGCAAATCTCTGTGGAGAGAAAAATTCAGCACACACTGAAAACAATTTACTGAACCACGTGAAACTTTAAAGTTAGAAAATGACTCAGTGCTAACAAGTAATAATTCAGTACTCAGCAGCAATTTTTCTATTGCTGCTTACATAAGGTTGCAGGGACATTTCTGAAGGTATATGATTCTATTTTTGCTACTCTGAAAAAAGAATTTGTGTCCTATAAGAGTCCTGCCTATAGGTTTTCTGAGTCTGAACTCTGATTTTATCAAGCCTTTTTAAAATAGTGCTTCAAGTTCTAAGAAATAATCCATCAGCTGTCAAACACACCATCGTGACTGTGATTAACCCAAGTGCTGAATTAACCCAAGTGATTCTGTTGATTTTCTTTTAAATATACAACTGCCATAGAGGACCAATCCTTTTAATCGTTCACCAGATTTACTAAACTAGTGCAATAGATGGTGGAAACTGAACCTATGTGCAGAGTCCCAAGAAATAGCACCAAACTTTTGACTACTACTTCTGAAACCCACAGTAACAGGGTGACTGCGTAAAGGCCAAAGTCAACATCTGAGGGTTTTAAGAGCAAACATAGGAGATAGAATATTTACTTATGTATTTAGATTAAAATACAGAAAATTAGAACGTCATTTGCAAAAAGTAGCATTTGAGTTGATCCCATTTTCAAACTGGGGAGTAAGAGCACACTTAGAAATATCAAGAATTCGTGAGCTAAGGCAAGGTGAGAGATATTTTCCCTATTCAGTTCTAGCAGTCAGGAGCTGCGAGTTCTTAACTTCATATTTAAATACGAAAGTAGGAAACTGTCTCCTACCTTGCTTTTTTGTCCCTCACATGCTCAACTTAAACTATCATTTTCAAATGTGGAAAACAAAATAATAAATAATTCTGAAGACTTTTACAAAGTACCAAGCTAGTTCTTTTTTGTCTGTTTGGGTTTTTTTTGGTTGTTTTGATTTTTTTTTTGTTTTTCTTTTTTTTGCATGTCTTTGAGAAATATATCTTTTATTAACCCAGAATATGAAGAACCTTGATGGTTTTTTGTCTCATACTTCTTGTTGAGGAATTTCTACATGCCTTCAGGAATTTCCTAATGGCTTAGGGGGATAAGATGCTTAAATTACAGTGGATAAGTCAAAGTAAATTAACATTGGACCAGTACAAGCACAGAATTTACTTAAACCCCAACAGCTTTGGGGAGAGTTTATAGAGACTACTGGGAGAGTCGAGCAGAGAATTTATAGAAAATACTGGTAAGAGTCTTGACCTAAAGTCCCTCACAAAACTTGATGCCCATGAAATAATAACAACTTACTGTAAAGAACGAGCCAGGTATAGCAGAAGTCAGTCCTTTTCTTTTCTCACTCCCAGCTTAGCCTGACCTCCTTAGATTGAACCCACTGCATTGTAGTTACAAGAGTGAGAAAGACATTTTGCCCAAAGGGAGCAGTTAAATGTATTTAATAATCTTTTCCATTTTCTAAGATATTCTTTGGATCTCACACAGAGTAATGGTTTACAACACATGGTTGAATTTAGAGATAACTAGCTGGAAAGTCTCTATGATCACCTTTTGATTTTCAGCTCTCTTCAATTAAAATTGCTGCAAACAATACAAGACACATAAGGAGGTATCTTGTGCTACTCTCAACGAATACTTGAGTTTAAAATGTATCAAATCCCCCAAACATAAGAAGCATCTCTTAAATCCCCATCATTCTGAAGAGTGCAGAAAAAATCAGAGAAAGTACGGTTTTCATCATTAATAATCTTCACCACAGTACTATAGATTGCTTGAACAGGAAGGATGGGAAGAAACCATAAGAGACAATGTTAGATTTCATCACAGGACAATAGGACCAAAGAATTCATGGATATTACTGCAACAAAGAGAATTACATTTTTTTCTTCTTTCATCTTCTATTATTCTTGACAAGTAAGGTGAATGGAAAAAACATCACTGAAAACTATGATCTCCAGACTCTGTCAGCCCACAACTTCTGGCTGAAGAATATATGGCTTTTAATATCCATAATCCTACTAGTTAGATAATAGATAAAGAATGGCTCAGAAAAGATACAACTAATGTCCCAGCACCCAGAAACTGATCAGGGAGTGCTGCTGTGGAGCCTGCCTGCTCAGGAAACAAGGAAAGATTTGTGTTCTTAACTCCAGTTGAATGGTTTCCTTCAAAAGATGAACTACAGTTTTCTTACATAAAAAATACTGTGTGATGAATACCCACATACTGCATTTCCAGCAGTGTTTCCTGACTGATTAGAACTGTATTATAGTCACAGACAGATCATTTATATTGTCTTGTTATATGTATCAATAGCATCATTTTTAGTCTGTCCACAAGACTAATGTGTTTTTTAATTGTATATGTTAATCTATCCCCTATTTTTTTGGAGCAGACCCTCAGGCATAATAAAACATAATACATGAAGTCTTCCTTACCTGGACTAGAGAGGGAGAACAAAGAATATTGAAATGTGTTTCCATCAAACACTTGCCTTCATTTAAATACACCAAAGTATTTGTTTTTCATGAAAAGAACAAAGTAGTGAAAATATCCATGACGTATTTAAAATGAGTCTAACTGGCATCAACTACACCAGGTGCCCTCAACAATTATACTCTCCTTGATGTTCAATTGATTTAAATAGAGTAGGAAATACAATAATAGCATAGGAGTGTGTAGTGAAACACAAAAGGCGCAGACTATTTTTAAACAGCTTGGACAAACAAGGTTCTCTATTAGCATAAAAATAAAGTGTCGGCAGCATATTACTCACTAATATTCCCATCTGCATTTGGCATGGTGCATTGCCTTCATGCTGACACTTTCAGTGTGTCAAATACTACTATCTTCCTTTTCCAAACAAAAGAATGTCTTCAGTTCCAATTAATAATTTTGTATTAAGCTACAATGAACCTGTAACTCAATTCTGAATGCAAATTTTACTTACATTATTTAATCTCTTTGGACAGTGGTTCCCTAGAACATTATGAAACAAATGTCAATCACTGCCCTAATGAAAAGTGACTGAAAGCGCTGAATGACGCTAAAAACATTCATTTGTTCTTACAGTCCATATTTAATTCAAATGTAATTAATTAATCTGTGAAAATGATAATTTGTGATCTGCTAGGATCAGATGTTTCCCACAGAACAATACACATCTCAAAAGAATATGGAAATGGGCTCAAATATAACGTACTTTCTGCTGTGAAGACACTGACTAAAAAGTACAATGATAAAAGTCTAAAGCTGAGCCTGTTGTGAAAGTTATAGTAATCAAAACTGATCACCAGCATATCAGTTGCCCATATACATGGGACATGATTAGTGCTGGGTTAACAGCTGGATTCAATGATCCTAAAGGTCTTTTCAATCTAAGTGATTCTATGATTCTGTGGCAGGATTTCAGCAAGTGCTAAATCAGGTTGAATTTTTGGAACACCATGAATTTCTAAAGAAGCTTGCCCATATCTGGATCTCATAAAATGGGGAATGAATGGGTTGTATTTTACTATTGCATTAATGTGACAGAACACTCTGGATAGGAAATTCTACATACCTGAAAGAAAGCAATAAAGAGGCTGACTTCAGGAAAATCTGAATGAGTTAAGGTGAGTGACATAGCCTACAGAATGAATTTTAAAGAATTAGGATCAATAGGCCTTTTGTAAGGATCAAGTTTTGATTCCAGCTGAAACCAGGTTCATTGTTCTTATGGACTATACTGATACGCCATTGAAGGTGATAATTTTTCCCCTCCCCTGTTGCTATGTGATTCCTAAACACCTTTTTCTTTGGGAAATAACTGCTGTGGATGTGGAAGAGATTAATCACTAGCACCATGTATGATGTTGCTCTCTTTCTTATGAATGATGTTGATAATGTTGATATTTCTTATGTATGATGATTTCTTATGTGTGATGTTGATCTTTTAGTCTTTGCTGGATGGGTATATATCAACTGACTGCTCTAGCAATAATTTCTGGTTTCCACTTTATACAGCCTACAAAAATTCCCTTTTTAATTCGAGAAACAGTACAGTTTATCTGAGAGTGTATACTTTTCCGTTCATCATCTGACCATTTTACATATAAGCTCTGGAAAATATGAAATACATTTATCTATTTTTTTTCTAATTTTTAATGTGTTCTTTTTATCTTTCAGTATATTATCACCAGTGCACAGAATGGTAAACTGAGAGATACACTGCTTTTTGTTATAGTTAGTAAAATAACTACCACCAGGTCTTACAATTAGTCAGAATGTAGTTTGAGCCAATTAAATGACTTTCAGTAATCTATGTTCTAAAAAATTCAGTCCTACATTTAAGAAACCCTAAAATATAGTCACTGCTCAAGAGGAACACTTCTACAGCAAGGGAGAGAATTTATGGAGGAAGGAGAATGGAGATAATTCCTGCCATTTACAGCCAGATTTGTAATCTGGACTGTTCAAAATAAAGATATGCAAAACCTGTAGCTTTTGCTGCAATGTTTACACATTGAGTTAGCACGTATTCACTGCATGACCTCTTCATTCAAAGAATGATAGCAGTAACTGTCTGTAGATTTGCTTTCAGATATCTGGGTTCATCTGCTGGAGAGCATAAAACAGCCTGGATACATGACTGAGTGGTTACTGTTTTGAAGAGGGATTGAAAGTAGCAGATTAGAATTAAAACCAATTTCTGTAATACCCATCTTCAGTCTTTTGTCACTTTTAAAACTATTTACCTGAACCTAATTTAATATGTCTATTTGTAATTTGTGATAGCTGTTGCCCTTATTAGTCATCCATTAAAAAACCCAACCAACCAAACAACAAAAAATACCCAAACAAACAAAAACCTCATAGGTTATTTTAGCTGACATTTTTGTTGCCTGTTTGTAGTAATTTGAAATTTGTCTCTGAAGACTGACACCTCAGCTCTCTGCATGTTCATTGATGAATTGATCACGTTTTATTTAATTCAATATAACAATAGCAAAGGAGATGGGAAAAATTTACTTGGGGAAAAATCAGTCATCTGGAAGGAACTGCCTACATTTCATTGACCCAAACTTTGATAGAATTTATAGGCAAATAATTATTTGAAGAAACATTTGACATTTTTTTAGGGTTTGTCAACAACCCTGAGAGTATGCTCCTTTCCTTACCTAGCTCCAAATGTGTCTTTTATGCCACTTACCTAGGAGAAACCAGTTTCTTGTCTTTATAAAAAAGTGTCAAGTTATCTGACCAGAGTCATTTTATTTTCCATCCTGACCTCTCTTTGCTTTTTTCCATGTGCACATACTGAAAATAGCTGTGGCCAACTTTTCATGACTAGAGCAAACAAAAACCAATAATGGAATCATTGAAGTTAGAAAAGACCTCTGAGATCATCAAGTCCGACCTTTAACTGAATGCCACCCTGTCAGCCAGGCCCTTGCACTGAGTGCCACATCCAGTCTTATGAACATTTCTTACATCCTGCTTATTTCCAGTGTTTAATCAAATTCTTCTGGGAAAGCTCTGTTAGATAGAACAGAAGCTTAGGATGATTTTATAAAAAAGAAATGCAAGACCATATTTTTTCTTTAATGCTATTTATAACAGAGCATCCATACATTTTTCTCCTGCTTTAATGAAGTATTCTTTCTACAAAGAGTGACTAATATAGTCTATTCATTATCTTGTAAAAGCTCACAACGTTACTGATAATAATTTCATTTGCCTTAAAAAAAAAGAAAAGCTTAGATTCTAAGATAATATGCCTAAGTAAATATTTAGTTTTTATACTTGCTGTGTTAAAGGCCAAAAGTGATTTTATGTAATTCCTATACTCCTGCTTTTGTTCAGATGGATGCTTATTCCATGTTGAAAAAAACCACTTCATTCCTTATGTATTCAGTGGTATACTTTCGTAACCCTGAGTTTGGCAAACAATAACAGTTACAAATTAAACTATTCAACTTGAATTAAAGTGGGCTATAAAAACTTTGTACTTCTTTTTTTTTTAACATTAAATTATTTTAAAAAAAAATCAGAGACTGTCAGTTCTGAATTAAATATTTAGATTAAATATTTAAGCTAAACTCAAATATTTAGTTAAAATTCTACTGTGTGAAATTGAAGGTACTTGCAAAATCTTCTGGTTTATCTGTGTTGACCACATTAGATTCCAAGGCATGCTTGCTATGTGGTATTTTACTTTTGTCTAGTTATTGTATGTATAAAGTTTAAATTTAAAATTTATACTGTTCGTGAATTTGCAGAATTAGAATTATAATTTATTTATGCTTTTAGATTGCAGCACTTGTTATTTGTGTTATTATTATGAATACTGTTAAATTTATATTTACATTTGCTAACTAATAAACCTTCTAAACCCAAATAAACTTCTACATTTTAGCATAAAAGAGAGAGTTATTTTCATTCTATCTTCCCAAAAATTCTCTTGGAATTTTAAAAATAATCTTGAGTTTGAATAACAAGAAGTCCTTCTGACTGAATATTATTTTCAATATGCAATATTATGAGGAATTGTAGCCTCAAAAATGGCAAATTAGTCTGTGCCAAAAAGACATTTAATTTTTAGGCCCTCTTGCAGACAGTATTTTTAGAAAAATGTTCTATACTGTTCACCTGAAAAATGTTTTACAAACGAGTTGGCATGGAGATGTGGAGATCCTGCTCCCTTAAAACATTTAATTATGTCCTTGCCATTAAGAATATGAATAATCACACCTCAGGGGGGCTACTTGTAATTAACTATTTGGATTATAGCATGAATGTTGAAAGACTTAATCCACCACTACCTTGAATAAGGAGTAGCCATATGCAGTATTTTTGAAAAATGGAAAATTATATATCATATCATATCATATTGTCCATATGTAAAGCACTTCAACAGAATTTTTTCTATTTATAATTAGTATTATACTGCAAATCTTTTAAAGTATTCTATCAAAAGGAAGCACCTAAAGTGTAACCAGAAAAAAATAAGTGGCAAAATATAATCTAAAGTGACTCAACATTTCCCATGGTATTATTTTCCACTGCACTGGTCTAAAATATACTGACAGTTACTGTTCTGAAAGGGGGAAAAGCTCCATAAATAATAGGTAGGTCAAAGAAGTTCTGTCTAATTGGCCTTCTACAAGCTGAAGCAAATGCAAGATAGAGTTTATTAGAATTTCAAGTGCAGAAGGGTAAATGTTAAAACTGCATTAAATAATTTAAGCAAAATAAAACTTTTAAAATTGAAAGTATTCCATGAACTACATGTTACAAAAAATAAACCAAAAAAGAAAAGATGCTATAATATGTCTCTGGGACATTGTCTGGAAGATGGCAATGAGAATCTGGTATCTAGATAAATTTGCTAGATGAATGATGACATGAAGCACATCCAGGGATATCTGCCTTTGACTAAGTAAAATAAAACATGTATTTGTCTCTTATTACAGTACAAGAGATAGGCCAGTGCAGTTTCATATTCACACATAGTAACTCTCATATATACACATCATAAAAAGTTTTTTAAAAATCACATTCATTTCTTCATGTTCAACATATCTGGAGGCTGATAGAAAAAAAATATTTAGCAGTATGAGTTTTAGTTAGTCTAAAAACTGATTTATCTTCTGACTCCAAGTTGCATGATACCATTGGGATTTTCATTGGGGGAAAAACCAATGGGGAGCGGGATCTGCAATGGATACATCAAAAATTGGGCAGCATGAATTACTGCAGACTTATCTACTGGAATTACAAAATCCTTTAACTAAAAAAGCCTCCATGGAGCCCCCAGACCTAATTAATAAAAAAAGTGTCAGCACTTCCTACTCATTCAGTTTGGATTTCCCTGGCAATGTAGGCATTCCTTCAGCTCTAACACAGTATCTGTTAAAAAAAGAAAAAAAGGGGTTAAATTTCCTGGAACATATGTCTGGGCTGCTGCATGAAGGAAAGCCTGTGTAAACACAGGTGGGAAAACAGATGGAGAAAGGAAAAGATAGCAGGGAGACCAGTCTTATCTTGTGTCCTTTGTGGTTGAGAGGAATTTTGCCAGTGACTACAGAAAAGAGCAGGATGAGACCACAGTGAACAATCAGGCCTCTGTCCGCCAGTGAGAAAGCAAATGAAGTAACAGCAGAGTCCTGAATGTGTTCCCAGAACTCCTCCTTTGAGTAAGCTGTGCTGAGCCTTACTGGTTGGGTAGTGCGGGGTTTGTTCCTTTCCTCTTCTCTGCAGACATGTCAGCCCCACTCTCACACACCAGTTCAGCATGGAGGCTGCTCAGCACATCCTTATCTGAATCAGGACTGCCTGCCCTGAACGTCTCCTCTGACTCCACAGGGCTGGCCGCTGGACAGGCACAGGACCTCATGAAACCACTCCTGCTCATCAAAGTCCTCTGCACTAGCTTTGGGACAGCTTAAACTTTATGTATGCAGGGGTAACAATCTCAGGCAAGTTACCAAATGGCAGAAAGCTGCTTTTCTTCTTGGTTCGCCAAGCAGGAGCCTGCTGTCTGCAGCAGAGGGTATGGGAGCACCATCTGACCAAGTCTGAGGTGAGGGGTATGCGGAGAAGTGGAGGCTCACAAGGTATCAGGGAGCAAAATGCTTTTCCAGAAGGAAAGGAGAAATTGCAGGGCCAGATCTTACTGTGATGACTCAAGTAGCCCTAAAAACCACACCTGGAGCCAACTGAGTAAGAGGAAGGAGATTGCTGGAAAGGATTTATTTTATTGAAACAAATTTCTCTTTAGTTTATTATATTTCTGTATGTTTGATGTGATTAATTATCAGAGATTTTGAATTACCAACTTATTTAATATTATTACTGAGTGATTCTGAAACAATTTACCACAGCAAAATTCAGAACTGTCACACAGCAGAGGTATTAAATCAGTTTCTATCAATATGTATTGGTATAAGGTAAATTAGATTAGTATTAGGCCCATTAGATACATTAATATTTCTGCTCTGTAAAGTCCCAGTAAGTGATGAACTAATCTTTTCTATAAGCAAAAGACTCATATTTTTGTGCTTCATCTCTAAAGATGTCAAAATCTTTGCATTTTACAAATTTTATGTGTATGGTGAAGAATTACTACACAATCTGTTCAGTAATTCCTCCTGTCACAAGAAGAGTAATTTCTAATCCAATCACTTGGTACTGAGAAGAAAAGGTTCAATAGGATTGAAACCTGGGAATTTCCTCCCTACCATTTATTACTGGGATGAGTAATTAAATGAGTTTGAACTATGAAGATATTAAAGAGAAAGACAAATATGTACTGAGACAGAGAAAACAAGAATGGGGGAGCTGCCATTATCCACTGCTGTGTATGTAAATTTGAATTTTCAGTATTGTAAACTGTAGATACTGAGGACCATGGAGAAGATGACAAAAAAATCAAACTTAGTAATCACAACATACTCAAAATAAAATTGTTTACATTTTTCACCTTCCTCCTGGTTCTTATTCTCCGTTCCAGGAAGGCTGAGTTCAAGTGTGTTGATCTCAAGCTTTCAACTCAGCTTAATTGCAAATACATGTGCAGTCAGGTTTTCCTACTGGCTGTTCAAAAGGGATAGGTGTAAGCACCTTCCCTCTCTTTTCCAGCTTCTAGAGGCTGTTCAGATGTGTGCTTTCCACTTGTGCTTTCCTCTCTTTCCCATCAGTCTCATGCCTGCACTGTCAGCTCCTCTGTTTCCTATTTATTTGCACCTCTTATGACCTGACGCTTACCTGCAGAGACCTCTCTCTGTTGACATCTCTCTTGCTCCCCACTTTGTTCTCTATGCTTTTGTCCTATGCATTAACAGGGTCCACACCATCCATTCATTCTCTGCTGACTCTCATTCACGTGTTCCTCTCTCCCTACAGAGGCAGCGAGAAGGAGATCATAATTCCTTGGATAAGAATTGGTTGCATGGTTGCATCCAGAGCGTGGTGGGCAATGGCTCAGATTGCTGGTGAACATCAATGACAAGTGGTGTCCCTCAGGGGTCCATACCGGGACCAGTTTTGTGTAGTGTCTTCATTAATGAAATAAATGAAGGAATCGAGTGCTCTCTCAGCAAATTTGCTGATGAATCCAAACTGAGCAGTGCAGTTGACACTTCTGAAGGATGGATTCCCATCCAGAGAGACCTGGACAAGCTTGAGGAGTGGCCCATATGAATCTTATGAGGTTTAACAAGACCAGGTGCTATTGCTGTACCTGGGTCTGATCAACACCCAGATCTTGAACCGAGCAAAAGCAGCCCACCTGAGATGGACTTGAGACTGCTGATGGATGAGAGGCTGGACATTACTCAGCCATGGCATTCCCAGCCCAGAAAGCCAAATGTGTCCTGGGCTGCATCCAGAGCCCTGTGGGCAGCAGGGGAGGGAGGGGATTCTGCCCCTCTGCTCTGGTCTGGTGAGACCCACCTGAAGCACTGCATCCAGCTTTGGGGTCTCCAAGATGGGAAGGACATGGACCTGTTGGAACAAGTCCAGAGGAGGCCCAGATGATCAGAGGGATGGAGCACCATTCTTATAAGGCAAGGCTGAGAGAATTCTTTTTCAGCCTGGAAAAGAGAAGGCTTAAAGGTGGCCTAATTGAGACCCCCTGGTACCATAAGAGAGTCTACAAGAAAGATAGAGAGAGACTATTTATAAGAGCATAATGAAAGCAGCTATAGAGTATTAAAGTCCCCTAATTCTTCAGTGGTAACTGTGGCTTACATCATTCCACTGATGTAGAAATCACTATATAATTGTGCAGTATAGTGAAAATTAGTTTCATGTATTCTTCCTTGTCTAATTCCTGTCCCTTTTATATAAACTCACATGAGCATTCCATGTGAGGGCAGGGATTCTAAGGTAAGGCAGTAAAAAGTTACTGTTTTCTACAAATGCCATCAAAAGGTTAGGGGGAATATGGCCTATGAAAAAGAGTAGTACCAGAAATTGCTTTCAAATTCCTACTAGCACTTGGAGAAGATATGATAGTAGGATGATAATGTCCTTCAACCAGCAGTCTGAAAAAAAATCCCTCTTAGTGGGATGAAAATTAGCATCCTACAGACTTCTGGGTTAAATGATGCTCCTGCACACAAAGGTCAAGAAGATTACATTTATGAACACACATTAAGGTCAAGAGACAGAGTGCACTTCCCACAGAAATATCAAGGAACAAACCACAAGATCTCTGCAGTTACAGTCTTGTATTTACTCCTTCCCTCCCAAAAGGAGAAGCTAGTGAGCACAGATGAGGAAGGAGGCAGACAGTAATCAAGCCCAGATCTATGGAGGCTCTTCTACTGTCACCACTTTCCCCCTCAAAAATCAACAGAAAATGTACAGCAGAGGTGTAGTCTAATTCATCTATTCCATTGCTGGTTATCCAGGCATGTTCTTTTTGAGAAGAATTACCAAGCAATTGTAAGGTTTATCTAGTTTCCTATTAGAGCACCTCTATAGGGAAGCATGTTTTAAATTAAAAACAATGATCAGGCAAGAGAATTTAAATATTCAGCGTTAGCCTTTTAACTTCAAGATATTTCCTCTTTTTTACTGCAACTTTTGGTTTCCCAGGCTTTTGTTCTCCCAACTTGTCTTTCCCAAATATTGGTGATTTTGCTTTGGTTCTTTTTAAATCTTGGCTTTCACACTAATCTCCAATTCTCCCACAACTTAACAGTTGTTGTTTTTTATTGATAAGTTTTTTACCTAAGATTTTTTTACTGATACAATATTGTTAGTGCATAAATATTTTATATATTAAGAGTTTGATAAATGTTTTCTAAATCAAAGGCAGGATGCTGATGAAACCCTCCACTGAGTTCTGGAGGTGAGCCTACAATTCTCTCCAGAGTCAAGGCCCCCAGGTAACTCTGCTCTGGGACATACCAGACAGACAGAAGTTAGCATCTCTGAGCGGGACAAGGAACTTTCAAATCATAAGACATTTAAAAATTGAAAAGGAATCTGTTTAGGCATGGCACCCTGTCACCTGTGTGCCCTTTACTTGCTTCTGGGAGCACAAATGTTGATATTGAGACATCGTGTCAGACCTGGGAGCTATACAGATCTGTTGTTATAAGCAGCATCTTAAACAGAGCCTCAGCCTCAGATTTCGCATGTCTCCATTAAGCAAAAAAGTGGTTATTGGTCTTAGGATTTGAATGCAGACTTGCTCTTCCAGTTTATTATTTTATCACTGCAATGTTTCTTGTGTCTGCTTTGGTCAAGAAGCTTTAACACTTCAGGGAAAGTGGGTGTTCTCCAGAGAGATGAGAATGTTAGAACTGTTTTTTGTTTTCTGCTTTAACAATCCAAACCTTTTCAATTCACAAATATCTGGTTTGCAGCTTGTTTCCTCTCTTTTCATCTGTACTCATAGAATTATGAAATCACAGAATGGTTTGAGTTGGAAGGGACCTTAAAGATCATCTAGTTCCAATGTCCCTGCTGTGGACTGGGATGCCGTTCACTAGATCAACTTTCTCAGGGCCCAATCCAGCCTGGCCTTGAGCACTTCCGTGGACAAGGCATCCACAACTACTCTGAGCCAGATAGGTCTTTCTTCTCCCGAGTTGGAAATACACTTCTGCAAATTCACAACAGACCTGAGCCACACCACTTTGGATCTTAGGGCATTCCCTTTCTCAGGTTCTCTCTCCCTGTGCATTTGTCCTTCTTCAACTTTCCTCACCACTCCATGCTACAGCAGCAGCTATTACCTTCATTTGCCCCAGCAGCTGTCAGGCTTTGGATGCCTTACCACCCATTTTTGCAACACCTGTCTCATCCCAGCTGCAGTTTGGATGAGCAAAAGTGCTTTGGTGTGCAGTGTAGTAAGTTCTTGTAGTGTCTGGATATTGCAAGTAGCTTATTTTTTTTTGGTCTGCATTCCTGTTAAGAAGGGTAGCAGATGAACAGGATGAGCTAAATAGTTGTTTGCACTGCAACAACAGGCTGACAGTTATGTAAAATACTTTCATGTGCAATCTCCTCTGATCCTCTGCTGGTTCAGAGGAGTATTATGGCCAGATTCAGCACACAGGCTCTTGCAAACTCATTTTCATAAACTAGGGCACTGCTAAGCATAGAGGAGACCAAGGCCAAGGTTGCTCTGTTTCTTCATCCTCAGCATTTACCTTTTCTTTCTGCTTAATCTCCTGTCTTCAGCATCTACAGTTTAATCCTGTGGGATAAGCACAAGACCTCTTTACCAAAGTGCTTCTACAAATACTGGTGATATAAATCACCTTGCAGAGGCTACTTCGGAGTGACAAGGTCTGCTGGCCAGATCAGAAGGAGTTGCTTTAGCGTATTATTCTAAAATGGGATTAGTTAAGTAACTCTATAGCCCAATTCAAACACTGAGCCCAATTCACTTTTCTTAGCTTCCCCCTTAGTATACCAACTAAATGGCACTGATTAGGCTCTCAATTGAGCCTTTTCTGAAAGGCATTCAGGTCAGTTCTCGATCATTCATGGAATTCAACAGAAAAGTAACACAATGACCAGCTGACTCTCATGGGCAGCAGTGGTACACATGCAAATATTCAAGCAGCCACTGAAAACCAGCATTTCTGCTGCTTATGGAAGCAGACACCTATTCTATTGCACAAAGACATATTACAGTCACAAGGAATAACTATTTTGTGTCATCAATTATTATATGTAAGAAAAGCAATTGCTTTCATCAAAATACAAATATTCAGATGCTTCCATCTAAGCAAAAAAAAAATTTTCATTAGGATTACCCGATTAATTTGATTAGGATTAAAATTCATGCCTGTTTTTCATTAATATACATCTATTAGAGAGCTACCTAGTCAGATAGGAAGTCGAATTTGTCATATTATATACTGGAAGGATAAATGTTGATGTGTGCTAAAATTCAGTGAAAAAGCACTGATAACATCTTGAAATACTCATGAATTACAAAATATGCCATGTAAATAATGTTCTAGGATTTTTACATTTAGATTTATGACTCAAAAAATTGTATTCTTTTACAAAGATTAATCCTGTCAATTTCATCTTTAAAAAACTATAAAATTACCATATAAAAGATTATATTTTTATTTAAATATTGTCTGTTAAATAACAGTGCTCTTACTTCAAAATAACTTCAAAATTGTGGAAGGTCATTCTGCATTTTTAATAGCGGTCCTCACAAATCAAAAAGAAGTCTCTTTTTTGTCTTTTATCTGAACTTGTTTTGTTCTAGTGCATTAACTTCAGTGTTATCATTCATTTTTTTCCTACTCACCTCCAAAATAAGAGCCATCTGTCAGCTTCAGCTCCTTGTTGGATTTGGTGATGACACCAGCAACGCCGTGTTGAATGAAATACATCTTCTTACCCACAGCCCCTTCTCGGATAATATAATCTCCAGGTTGAAACACCTCAAATCGCAGTTTGCTTAGCATGGCAGTCACAAAATTTGGGTCTGCATTAGCAAAAAGAGGCATTGTAGCCACCAGCTTCCGACAGTTGAAGTTGACAATTTCCTAAAGGGGAAGGAAACATCAAAATATTGGTCAATAAATATGTACAGTATGATGGACATTGAAAAAAATACTTCCTGCTTTCTTCAGAAAGAATTTCTTTATGCTCATATTGCATTTTTCTGTGTCTCTGTGCTCACTTTATAATGTACTTTCATCTATTTCTAGTGAAGTGATGGAAACAAAAGTGCAATCTGACTTGTATTTCTGAGGTTAAAAGTTATCTTCTTCTGGTGACCTTTCACGTATTATTTATTATTCATATTGGAGTTTAAGGGGATAATATGACAGAAAGATAAAAATTAAATAGGAACTACACTGCTTGACAGCAAGATTGGCTGTTGCAATAACTATATTAAGTGATGAAGGTATACAAGCCCTGTGTTTCCAAATATTACACCAATAATATCTTTCTGAACCTATCCAGTGGTAATATAAACATACATTAGTTAGGTAGTTGAAATCAACTAGGAAAATTTCTTTCTCAGTTTCTAATTAATTTTATAAACACAGACATACATTTCTTGCCCTTCAAAGAGATGTGTATGAAGTAGACCCCTATATGCAGAAAGCACTACTATTTTTCTAGGGCCTTAAGGATTTCTCCTGCTGAGGAGAAACTGCATTTATATTTACAAAGCACACTATAAGTGCATCTACATGAAAAGATTAGTATGAAAAAAAAGCTGTAAATGTCATACTTGCTTAAAATTAAAAAAGAAAAAACCAAAAAAAAACAAAACAAAACCCTGTGAACGATTTCTGAAATATTTTCAAGTTCATTCTTGCAGACCTTACATTGTCTTAGAAATGAACATGGTCAATTGCCATTACAGATTTACCATTGTATGGAAAAACTGAGACTAATCAGTGTTACACATGGAGAGGGGCTCAGGTAGGCAACATCTACTGAGGTAGTAAACCCAACATGACAGGAAGAGCAAATATAATCATCTGTATATAAATGAAAACAGAGCAAATAAAAGAAAAATACAGCCAGCAGTCAACTAGCTGCTTTGCAAAATTAAATATGCCTTTATTGTCAGTGGTGTACCACTACCATTTCTTACACTAATCCAAGGCTTCAAGATGGATGTAAAGGAGACATTCCACCTACCACCTCTCATTCCCTTGACTGCATTCCTGCTGGAAGTGGCTTTTACAACTTCCCATGCATCTGCTGTCTCACATATTTCATATATGCCATGCAGACAACTCCCTGAGTGTGAAGCTCTGATATATTTATACACATATGAGACAAATTCCTTTCCTCTCCCAGTCCTACGGTGTAATATCCTGCTTGCAGACATGATGGGGAAGTTCAGGTAATGTCACACCATAAGCAACAAAACTGATTCTTCAAATCAGTCCCTTTGCATCTGGGAAAGAAGCGGGAGTCCCACTCTGAAGGGGAGCCATTGGCTACTGAAGCAATTAACGAGCAAGTGCATGGAGAATGAAGAGAGAGAAGAAACAACCACCTTTCCCTGAACAATTACATCCTTTACAAATAAGTCTAGTGGGATTTAGTAAACTGGAACAAAATGTCTCACCAGGCACCCCACAAACTAGTCTCCGTTGTAAAAACACATGGTAAATTTGATGCAAAATATCTTCTGTTTGCCTGAATCCAAAAATTATCTCAAGTAACAGCACTGCAAGGTGTGAATTTACCAGATAGGTGACATTCAAATCTGTCAATACTGCTGAGTCAGTAAGTCAAGAGGGGTAATCCCAAAATAACCCTCTAAGTATATTCTTTACGAAGCAATAAATATCATGAGATTCCAACTGGCTGTCTTTCTAAAGCATGAGGAAGGAGAAGCTTGTTTTCCTTCTTGTTTAAACTCTACATTTCTCAGTAAAGCTCCAGCCACCACCTCCCTCCCAAAGGAAAGTTATTTGCTTCTTCCACTGCTATCAGTGTGGTGGCATCCCATGAGGAGCCCCAGACTGCATCCTCAGCTCCTTGTGGGACTGCCTTGCTGCCGTCTCCACTGATGCTGGCAAGAACTATTACTTGTCTTGTCTTGCTTAGGGACTTTTCAGTAGGCTTGCTGCTTGTTTTCTGTTTCTGAAAGTGAATAGCTTGTCTTGCATGCCCAGGAGGCAGAGAAAGGAAATTATTAAAGAAAGCAAAAATTGAGTGGAAATTATATAGAAGCTGGTGGGGAAGCACAGAAAAGGCTGGGAGAGCAGAAAGTTCAACTCCATTCAAAATTAGGAAGAAAGAGTAAAATAGACTTAGGTGGAGTAGTACTACAAAAGAGACAATGGGAGGAAAACAGAAGGAAGGAACACAAAGACCCAGAAAAGAATAAACAAAAAAAAAAAAAA
>VZTX01028744.1:51251-66639 GCA_013400915.1 Pardalotus punctatus | reverse complement strand
TGTGGAAAAGAACTTAACTCTACCCCAGCAAACACTGGCACAAATACCATTGTCAGAATAGCTTATGAACAAGCTTATAATGTGTTTTCTCTGATGATAAGGAGAGCTTATATAGTGAAGTCAGTCCTTCTTTTGGACACAGGTGAGGCATTTTATGGGTTGGGTGATGTCTAATGTAACTTTATACCTGACACAGAGATCTCAGATATTCTTTATAGTATCTGTAACCGTAGATGGGAGCCATACAGTGCTGGCAGGATCTGCCTGTTGATACTGTACCGCATGCTGCTGTGGTTTGGACATACTGTTTATGTAGATATGTTGGCTACAAAGTCTGCAGCCCGAAAATAAAGTCTGATGTGTCTGGTAAAATAGTTGTAAACCTATGGGGAGTTCTGCTGAGATGCAATTATTACCAAATGTGCATGGAGTCATGCTGTTTGTGAACTCCTGTTTGTGCATGATATGCAAAATTATTCAAGCTGATAAAAAAAATGCAAAGATTTTCCACTTTAAGACAGAGTTTAAGATGCTGGAATTGCAAAATCATTGAATAATCTGAGTGACAAATAAACTAAGGGTTATGTAGAAAGTACAGCATTGAGAAACCACAAAAGTTATGAGCCTTTACTGTGGCAGACAGACCATTGTAACAGCAGATGGTACAAGGCCAAAACTTCCAGGAACCACAAAAAGTTGGAGCATACACAATGAATGTGCCAGATCTTGCAGAGCTAGCATTTTGATAGAGCAACACCAGAGAACTTCAGCTTCACCAGTTTGTAAGTAACAGTATAAAGCCCATGAAAATATTGTGCTCCTCTGTCTACATTTATAGAAGACATTGAATTCAGGCTTTTGCCTGCTGAGCACTAAAAAAAGCCCTTCAAAATATCGTGACCTCCAGCTTTATGTCCTTTTGTCTTTGCGGGCTGGCAGAGAATGAGGCATAGTGTCCTAGAATAAATTACACGAGCACTATTTCTCTCCAGATCTTGGCTGTCAAAGCCCAAGCTACCTTCACAAGCAGGAGTGAGTTTAAAATGGAATTTTGTATGTGGCTGGTTGGCCGTTATTCCTCAGTAGGATTATCAGAGACTACAGACTCATCATAAATGGGAAATTCTTGATTTTCTTGATATTATGATGAAATTAGTACTGTTCTATTAATGACATGTGCTGAAACATTACATGAGAAATGAGACATGCCATTTCTTTGACAGCTTCCTTAAGGCCCTTCGCAGTCAAATTCCAGTGATTTTGCAGACCTCAGATCTCTCCAGAGCCCTGTGGAGCAAATGTTTAACACCCACTTTTGGTTTGCATCCCACCAACCACTCACCTGGCTCTGCCCAAGGCTGATATGATTTCTTTCTAATGGGGAGTACGTGTGGGGAGTGCATTAGCCAAGTTTGTTCTAATGGGCTGAAGGAGTACCTGCAGAAGAGAGGCTTGGACTGTGACCATTCTGCTGGTCAGAAATGAATGTTTGACTCATAAAGTACCCACCTTGCCTGTTGTTAGATTAGGCTGTTCCAAGGGCAGTGAATTGCTCCCTGCGGGTGCAGCTTTGGGCAAGAGCAGCAATGTCTTCTGTTGAAGCATCAGCGACTAGTTGCTGCTTTTAATAATTACAGTTAAAGGTAATTTGAACAGTATTGGCAAGCCCTATTTCTCTTTTACAGGCTTTAATGAATTATCTTAAGGCCATTATTTCTTTGGTAAGAAAAGTGTTAATGGCAAATTTCTGGATGTTCCTGGAAAAGCTATTTCAATAATGATTTACAACCTTGTGTAAGATGAGTTGGCTATTTTCTATTCATATCACTATGCAGCACATCTCTTACCATGAGTCTGCCAGGTATTGTGTAATTCTAATTTGGATTCTAATTTTAGAAGTGCAGAAATATCAGAAGGATGATAGAAATGGTACCTCTTTTCTATAGAAAGTACAAATAACAATGTTAAAACATTCCTTGCTTGCCTATTTCTTTTGCACCCAGCCCAAAACAGGCTTTATCATTGCACAGGGCAGCTTCAATCCTCAGCTCATCTGAGGATTACCAAAGTGTTACTACAGAATTTTTCAGTCTCATTCATTATTTAGATGAAATGTACTAATAATTTATGGGGCCTGTTGCTGTTTCCATTGAAACCAGAGTTTGTTCTGTCACTGTCATTAATAGGAGAGGAGTCAGACTTTTCCAAAAAGTTGTAAGTACAGTAATGAAAGCAGTTTTCCAGTCAGCCACACAGAGCCACAATCTGTTGTATCCCAATGTTCCATCTATTTTCTTTTGAAAATTATTAATTAGGTTAAAATATACCAGGAGTTCTCTTTGTTGCAGTAGAAAAGGTACAGCTGAAAAATGTTACAAATATTTCTACAAATTCAAGAGAGAATCCACAGAACATTAAATAATTGATGTTATGGGTAGCAATTATAAAAGCTGATTTGTAAAATCCCTTTTCTTATAAAAATCTTCTACTCAATTGTAAAAGTGTCAGATTCTTTAAGGCAAACTCCCTGCCTAAAAACATGGAGAACACTGTGTCCTTATTTTAAACCATGGTATTTTTTCTTGTCCATTATTAGCCATTGTACAATATTATCTTATATAATATTGGCCTTTCAGAAATGCCTGTGATACTAAAGAGTTAGCAAAAAGTGTTTACAGCATTTCAGTGTTTGCTGTACAGTTAGTATTTCATTAGCTTCTCCTACATTCTTCCTTGTCTCAGGGAATTTTTATTTTTTTAATGTTGGGATATCTAACCAACATTTGACAAGCTGCCAGCATTCAGGTTGTAAAGTGGATAGTTTCCCCTAATGGTTCAAATAGAACATGCATGAGCTCTCCCTGGAAAGGCTCACGTGGCTGTGTAGGATCTCCTGAAGTTACCACCATCTCTGGGTGCAGAGTTTGGCTCACACCAGCCTTCTTCCTGTGGTCAGACCCTCAGACCTCAAGGATTTGTAGAGCACAAGCAAAAGTTTGATGCAATCTCCTAGATTGTTTTTAAAAATAAATTAGAAATTGAGATAAAACTAATGAGAACTCCTATCTGTAAGATTCAACATCTTGGAGACTGTGTATGGTAATTGACAGAAACACAAGATCAGAAATTAGTGATTAAAATCAATAACCCAGAAGTTGACTTTGATTACTGGATATGTGCTGTTCCACTCATGACTCTCTGGGCATATGAACCAGGAGGAAGCTTGATTTGACACTGATGCCAAAAACCAGCTTGATTGAAAAGAGTGAGATTTACAGTCAGGATTGCTGCTCCCAGCATCACCAGACACTATGGGATCCATTTTTACACTATAGAATTTCACTGTCCCGATTGCAAGGCATGATTAGTCCAAAATAGACCATAAAAGAGGATCTGATAATGCCAGTTCTACTGTCTTCAACCAATTTGGGACACTTTGTGATATGAGAGATTTGCGTTCCTACTATTACCCTTCTCCTTCCCTGTCTTCTTTTACTCCCTCCCTTTATTTCTTGTCTTCCATGTCTTTCCATCTCTTGTTTTTGATAAGAACCTGGTGTAGCAGACAAGGCTAATTTTGCTGTGTTGTTTCAGGTCTGCAGCTGAGACAGCCCCGGCTGGCACTGCCTCAGCCTGACGCTCGTACAGGGGTGCAACATCTCGCTGGAGCTGACACACCAACGGGCTTGTTTTCCTGGGATTTCATGTAAGAGAGGGTACCAAGCCAAACACTGTTTGTACTTTTGCTTTTCCTTTATGGGTTTTGCTCTCCTCCTTCTCATGGCTTATCTAAATGGTTCTTCAGATAAAACAGGATTAGATCCTAACAACTACAGAGACATCAATTTCAATTTGTTTTCGTTTTCATCAGAACATACATCTCCGAAGTATATAATAAGGATATCCATAGCCATAATTAATACCAACTGAACATGTCAGAGTGGCGGGTACAAAGAGTGGAGGTATCTGCTTACCTAAATCTAAAGAAAAATGAAATACAGGAATATTGCTGCAGTGAAAGCCCTATTATATACTTTAAATTTTGATTATTTGCATTTCTTCTCATGTTACTTGTGTAAAAGTTCAATTTTTTCCTCCTGGTAGCTATTTCTGTGGTTGATATTAAGTAGATTTGACATCTACAGTGTCTGCCTTTGTTAACCGCTTACTGTTGTCCAGAGACCGGAACGTGAATGCTTTTGACTTGGGGTTGAGATTAACACAACAACATGTTGTGAATTGTATTTTTAAAAGTGGATTAAGAGTCAGTCCAGGCAGGTGTATTTTGTAACCACCGTCTCTATTTCCAATTACACATTTGTCAAACAGAGATTTGCAGTTTATTCCTTATTCTTATCACTTAAATGACTTCATATATCTAGAACAGAGAGCAGAATTTAACCCAGGCTACTTGCAAAGAAATTTCTTGAACCCTGAAAGAACAGAGAGACTTCAGGGAATCTTTTTGCAAGTGGTTGTAACATAAAAGAACAAAACAAAATATGGCTGTTGTTTGTGGAAACTTGATTACTGCGAGCTGCATGGTAATGAGGAAAATACAGATTCTTGACTTCAGCCTGAGCTAAGCACGTATGTACCCTACACATTAAATACAGTTACCTTGAGTATCTTTTTTCTAATTAGGGGTAGAGTCTTTCCAGTGTTGGTCTGTATTAGAGGCCCTGAGGCCTACAGAAAATTAACCACAAAGGGCCAGGCAGGGGGCAGGAGGCTGAGGCAGCTCCACGTGGTGGCAGTGTAGATCAGGACCCTCAGGATTTTAGAGAACCCAAATCCAGAATGAATGGCTGGTGTTTTGAGCATCAGAGGCTTTTGAACCTGTTCTAGACAACCAAAACCATACAAAATACCAGCTCTAGTTAGATGTTTAATAGGACAAAACATTCGATAACTCAGTTGCCAAAATTGTACTTCAAGAGAGACACCCCTAATTAGAATGACTTAAATTGTTGGTAGATGAGAATAAGGAGAGGGCATTCATGGGTAGTCTGCATTTTGAAAATAATTTCTTGAGACCTCTTGCTTTCCAGGCACATTCAGATGAGAGTTTCAGTGTTTGTTAGTAGGTGGCGTGAGAGTCAGCTCCTCTCTGAACCTGTGGTCATGGGATCACCGCAGCTAGGTACAGCTGGGGTCAGCAGCCTGAGAACAGCAACATGATTGTGCACTGAGCTGACTGGAAGAACTGGCTCAAGATGAGGCCTTGGTTAGGTAGGTTGGTTAGAAATGCATGGCTTAGGTAGCAGGAGAGCATAGTCTGATAACAGTTTGCTGAAATATGACAGAAGCAAATTCCATGGAAAGTGTGTATAGTATGCACACTGTGTATAGTGTATTACAGTGGTGCAAGAGGATGAGCTGAGGGAAAGGGACAGGTTATATCCACACCTCCAGGGAACCTCTCATCTCGACACATGGGGGCAGCAGAAAAGCGTGGCACTCTTTGTGCCAACAAATAAAAGGCAGGAATGGCCCGTGGTGTTGGGGAATCTCGTTGTACTCAAGAGTGCTGCTGAGTGCTCCGAGCACAGCGACCTGCCCGGCTCTGACTGCACTGACAAGAGAAAAAATCCCTTGGCAAGAGTCCTAGGGCTTTGAAAAGTTTCCTTCTTTGTATTAAAATAGGGTCATTTTGACATGAAAACCCAGCTAGGATATCATCTCTAAACTCTCGCTCCCATGAGGTGGCTGGATTGGGAGATAGTTCCTGTTTTCCCAGCACTTCAGTGTGTCACCTTACTGTGCTCACTTGAGATCAGTTTACCAGCCCCTCCCGGTAAATCTGGCACTCTTTCCCTTATGCTGCCTCATCTGTCTGGAACTCCTTCGCTCCGGCCACTGAGTCACCTTCCCACTTTAAATGTTGCATTGTAACACTAAACTGACTTGCATTATACCATAAATTGTAAAAATGTATATGAGGATGCACCGCACGATTTTATCTATAGGTACTGATGAAGCTGCAGAACACCAGGGGTTTTTAAGGATACGGTTCTACTGACAGATTTAATAGATTTAATTTTTAAAAAGAGGTCTTTCATGTCAAAACACAAGCAAACTTTCAGAAGTGACAGAGAGGAGAATGAAAGTAAATTATTATTATTACCAGCTTATTAAACACTATCAGTATCAGAATAATTCTGTTTAGCTGAGGAACAAATGGCATTCAGGTAATGTAAGCTCACTTACATCATCATGACCCAGAAAATTCCCTCAGAGCAACAATGGTGGGAGGTACTGGCCATTCTGACTAGCCAAGCAGATGCTCAGCTGTGCCAAAGATGACTTTTTCACAAGTACATAAGACAGAGAAAGAGTGAGGGTAAGAAAGAGAAAGGAGGATATGCCTTTTCTTCTAGGAACTTAAATAAGACCTCTAATTTATTTCAAATAAATCACCTCGTAATCAGAAATATCGATGAATACTTTCCCAGGCCAGTGGTTCTGCTTACTCAGTTGTCAGTCTCCAGAACCATCTAATTTTATACCAGTCAAAACATTGTTTACTCAAGAGTCAAAAGATCTATCACAGAATTTAAAATACATTGTGATCTGATAAACCATGCATGTTACAGCCAAGTTTAGATCAACTGATACATCAGTGACATATATTAATGCCATGTGCTATGCCACCAGTTATAAAAAGGAATTCTCTTTCTGGCTAGCGTGCCTCTGAAAACCCTTTTTTAAATGTCTCACTTCTTTTTGCTTTAGAAAAGGAAGAATATTGGAAGACTTCAAACTGTGATACTTAGAAAATGCAAATAGGGTAAGTGTTTTTAATTTAATCTGATCTGTAAAGGCCTTTTAAAGCATAAAGCAACCTTTTTGGAATGCTTAATTGGTGATGTGGGGCTGCAGAAAGACAGGATATGAAGACCAAGACTATGTTTTCATTAAATAGTTAAAAAGATACGCTTTGGATTTTATTACATATTTGCTGAAAATCTAAGGAATTACCTGTGTAGATCCAGTTGTATATTCCCATTTGAGGTGTTACACAGCTTCATATTGGCCAAGAGTTTGACGTTAGGATGACTAGAGGCAGTCACCTAAATCTTTACTCACCATTGTTTGAAAATCACAGCACACATTTTGAAGACATTTAGTTCAGAAGGCCTCAATCACAATGTTTATAGCCTGTGGGTATGGCAACTATTCCTCCTGCGTGGAGAGGCTTTGTTGTGCATTTTTGCTGCTGAATAGGACTTAAAGGTGTTTGAGAGAACAGAGAAGTGTAAATGGGGGCTGGAGCTGGAAGGGGAGCCAGAAGTGCTGCTCTCATGCAGTGCTGGATAGAATTCATGTGAAATGCAATATGGGTTTTTATACTCGACATAGGCAGTTGTGGAATTCTGAGCTGTGATACAAACCCATCGAAACTCAGCTACTTGAAATTGGCCCTTGACTTCCACTGAGAAATAATTTACCTGTCTCAAGGTTTGACTTAGAGGAAAGGGAAGCAGGGAAAATGACAGCTTTGAGCGGCTGGGAAGGGTGAAGAGAAAGAACTCAGTGGGAAGAACTTCCAGACTTTTCCCAGCTGTAATCAAGATAATAAAGTTTAAAATCAAGAACCAATGGATAATCTGAGTCCCAAGAATGAGCCCTTTAAGAACAGTCTCTTGCAGAAATAATGGCTTTCTGTGCACTCCCTTAGGCTGTTATTGAAAGTATTAAGGAGGGATAACAGTGCTCCAGACAGGATTGTTTCCTGGGTTTGGAAAATTTAGGAAAGACACTTCTTTACATACTGCATGCTTCCTAATCATGAAATACTTGGTGTCTTATGGCACAAGAGAAAACCTTTGGATCTTCTGCAGAGATGTGAATATCTGTCTCTCTGGTCAAGATCCTGAGGTGCAGGGTTTGCTGACGCCAAAGGTCTACATCAGGAAATCTTTGATGAGGGATATGTGACTATTTTCTGGTTTTATTCTCTTCATGTTGATCAGGGTACATCCAAAGGAATTATGGAAGAGTCAAGCATGGTATTTGAATCTCTAATTTCTCAAAAAATAAATTCAAAAAAAGTTTCCTGAGGTATAGCTATAAACATAAATTTATTTGATAATTCTTGAGCTTTTACATTTCACTTCAAAATATGTATAGTTAAATTATATTTTAAAATCTGTTTAATTCTACTTGTCAAATTGTATTTCTTTTAACTTGCTGTGGTTTTTTTAGAAAACATCAGGAAATCCATTATAATAACAGTATCTGTTTTGTTGTTACTTGGGCAAATAGTTCTGTATCCAGTCAAAATTAGCTGTAAAACTAATGGTGTGGGAAGTTTCAAAATGAAGATTTTGAAATTTTCTTGCTATTAACTATCCTAAACTAAAACTTTGCCAAAAGATAACAATGTTCATAAATTTGACTTGAAAATGTGCAGTCACTTTAGTCCCAGATCTTGGATTCTTAGGGGGTCATTGCTGATACAACGCACTGGAAATTACAACTGTTGGCAATGGCTATAAATGGAACATTTCTAGGTTCTTGCTTATAATTTTGCAGGAAAGTCAGTAGGGACTATTATAGTTATGAACAGACTATTATAATGCTTATGGTTATTATGAGCACAGAAGGCAACACAAACAGGTTTATAATGGTGATGAGCTATTTAGAGGCTTAAACATGAGTGAGAGGTCAGGGAAAATGAAAAAGATCACATCATTTGCCTCTCAGAAAAGTGATTTTTAATCCTAATACTGCTTACTACAAAGCAACCACTTGCTCATGGGACAAATAACCATTTCTTTCCTTCACTTTATTTTTAAAAAAGTCATACTGAAAGGAATTTAATTTGTAATATTGATAGTGTCTGTTAAAGAGCCATTTTGCCCGGCTGAGTTTGCTACAAGCTATAAGCACCTAACAGCGTTTGTATTGAATTGTTTGTATTTGCAGAAGTTATATCACACTTGGGCACAATATTTTTTGACAAGTCTACTGACTACAGTATTATGTGTAACTGTTTTCTGATGAAATTGGTGTTTCAAGCTGACTCTCCTGTAATCTGTCTGGTTTTGGATGTCTCCACTGGGTCATGGGGTGAAAAGAAGCTGCTGTCTCAGTTGGACAGTCTTGAAATGCTGTGTCTTTTCCTGAGAGGGTCTCAGAACAATCTCACTTAAATCTCCAGGGTCCCAAGCTCTGGGACTACTCTCAAATTTATGTCTGTGTATGTTCAGGAGTAGTTTTGCTGCTCTAGAACCTTGCCCAGAAGCTGAAAATAGCTCTGTATTCTTCTTTTATGGAAGTGAATATGTATGTGTAAAGTGGGCAGTATCCAGGGCCCCTGCAATGATCATTTCTGACTGGGAGCACTGATCATCCTTAGTGCTGTCCTAGTGACTTGCTGACATTAATGACAAGAAAGCCTTCATCAGGCAGACAGAGGTGATGAATCACTGCCTCCTTCCCTATCCAAGAAAACACAGCTAAATGCAATGGAGCTTTGGCACAAGTGGCTGCTCTACTGTTTCTGCTTCCAAAAGATATACAGTTGCTTTGGCTTCCCATTTCAAGATTGAAGTTTTAAATGGAAGCAGTTTGTTCTGTGCTGGTAGACCAAATAAACAAAGAAACATTATCCCAAAAACATCGACCCAAAGCCTTCTGCAGTGAAATAGGAGCATCCAAATCACTCAGACTAAAAAATCAACAACAAAATTTGCAGCATTTTGCGCCACTCCAGTGTCAGTAAACAGAAACAAAAGATTACAAAATTGTGGCAATTTTTCTTTCCTAAATAAAGTAAATATTGGATTAGGAGCCCTCTGGAAACATCAGGAGTCACTGTGTTTCTCTACATAAGAATTGTGTGTATGCAGCAGCAGTGATTCCATTTTTCACACAGTTACGGGGATTTGATTGCCCAGCTCATACAGCTCACTTACCTTCTGTCTCCAAAATGATTTTAAAAAAAATTTTTATTCAAATGCCAAGGTTGAGACTTGTTAGGAAATTAAGAGTTACAGTCCTTCAAGGACTCCAAGTTCTGACTGCTCACATACAATTTCTGTGGAGCTCCTTAACATCTGCAAGAGAAATTTAATTTTCCATCTGTCCAGGACTCTTTGACCACTGTAAATATTTAATCCCCTTTATGAACAGAGACGTCCTGTACTGTAGTTGATACAAATGTCAGAGATTCACTCCCACTTTGACACCACATTTCAGTCCATGCTTCACCAAATACTTACTGGTTCCTAACAGCACAAAACAGGTCTTATAGCATCATGCACCTCTGGGTTTCAGTAATACATATTAAATCATGAGTATCATCCCGAATTAAATCACAAAAGCCGCAGAGTACCATCTAATCATCTTTACTGAACAAAAATACGTGTTGCAAAATAGTCCCATATTTTTGAGTGATAACTAATAGCAGAAACAGCTGTGTGTAGCTTGAATGTACCAGTCACAGTTTATGCCTCAGTGTTATTTTCTTCCCAGCTATTCTTCACAGAGTGCTACCACAGGAATAGAGAAAACAGCATGTACTGACAACGGTTTAGGCACAGGGCCACAGGCTGTCACACCCAGCTGATGGGGGGGTCCTCTGCTTCCTAGAGACATGTGCTGTGCCTCCTTCCCTCCTAACAATCCGTGCTCACATCATGCCTGTTGTGCCCTCTGATATTCAAAAGTTTCCTCACATTCTTTTTTCTCCTCATTTGCAAGTGCTACTCTGGTCTAGGATCTTTTCCTTTCCTTCACTATTTCTGTTCCCACACACAAACTCCTCCATGCCTATGTTCTGACTGGCTGGAAGTTGGATTTTTTTTGCTCTCAAATCTTACTCCTTGTAAAGCCAAGGACTTTATCACCCAATAAATAGGGTAGAGATAGAACAGAATATCATGAAAAAATCAGTCTAGCTCAGTAGAAAGGGACGTTTTCATGTTGTTTCTGATTTTCATACCAGCCCATTTTTTTTCTTCCATTCCCAGTTCTATTCCAATAACAACACATTTAGTTCTGTGATTTAAATGACAGCTCCCACCCCACCCCTAAGAAAAGAGACCATCCATGTAATTCTCACAGTTAGTTTTCCCTTCTGCTGAATCCCCAGCCCCCTGAGAGAACAGGTCCCTCCTTCCCACTTCTGTTTACACGATCACCTTTCTTTCTTCACAATCAGGTCAGCCTGTGCTTGGGATAAGAAATTCCATTAAACAATCCAACATGGAAATTTGCAAAGAAGCCGAGACTGCTCACCATGAAGTGCTGTGACCAGACCGTGTGTGAGCCTCAGTTCTGGTCCTCTCCTGTGCCTCTTTGTTCTCCTCAGTGCAGACTGCTACCTTTCTGCCTGCTCTTTACGAAATAGTAAGAAGGCTAATTTTAGGGTGCTTCATCATGCTGCCGTGCAAAGACACAGTGTCATGTCAGAATCAGCAGCATGTGGCACCACTTGGAGCTATTTTATAAGCTGAGGTTCAGCGTGTTACCAATTTGGTCTCTGCAGGGCACAACCCGCTCAATTATTGATATTGTATTCCTGTAGGACTGCATCTGAAATATCAAAGATCAGTCTTGGCCTGACCAAAAGCCCAGTTTAATGGCATGGGAACTGGTGTCTCAGAATCCAGCTCTTAAACGAAAAAACCCAAAAGATTACGTGGGAATTTCCTGGTCCTCTGTTAGCACCTGGCCTACTGATCTATTTATAACAGAAAAATTCATGTAATAGTGCAAAACATCCCTTCAATAGGAAGCAAATATGCCATATGTGGGAAGGGGCTGCACTCACAACCCTCTGTGTAGGATGCTCAAAAATGTTCAGCATCTTCAGCCCAAACCTGCAGGCGCCTGGGCACTTGTGTGGCTTCTGCCATACTGCCAGGGCATGGGGTGTCACTCAGTGCTAGCTGCAGTTTGTGTGGGCTTGGGGACATTGGCTCCATGCAAGGGTTTGTGAGTGCAAGAGCTTCATCCCTAACAAAAAGGTCAGCTTGTTTCCTTCATTGTAGACTTCATGTCCAGTGTTCATCCTTGTCCTTCACTGCTTTTTCATTTTCTTTGCATTCAACATTCTGTGAATAGCTTTACTTTGGCTATTTCAGCTATATTTTGTGGCCTGAGGGGACTGGGGTGTTGCAGGTTTTTGGTTTTGCTTATCTTAATTTGAAGGTATGACTCCTCAGTTTTCCCTTAACCAACTCCCTTTATCAGTTGCCTTGAGCTGGCCACAGAATTTGCAATGTTGTCAGTTTAGTATTTATATAGTCATTTACCTTCACAAACACGTAAAAAACTTTCTAGCATGTTGCCATCAGTTAATAAATAATTGGTCTTAGTCCTAAGCACATTTGCATTTGAGCTAACCAGAATTGTTTGTGAGCAGCGTGGGCAGACAGGGAACTACAACACGCTCAGCTAAAGTGGCAAAGCATATAAAACACAGACACTGTGTATGTGTGAGTTATCTACATGGACACTATGAAGAATGTAAGGATGAAATGTAAAACTGAAATGGCATTAAAGGGTCTGACCATCCTTTGTTTGTAAGGCTATTTGCATTCTAAAGCCTTTTCTTTGTCTTAATCAAGAATATTCTACACAAAGGCTTCACACAAAGGTTGGTAATTTCTCACAGCAAAATGCTGACATATCTAATTTCATGTTATCAGCTGTTCTGGACACCCATTTCTATTTTCTGTAGTCTGTGACACATCAAAGTATAAAGCAACGGGGTTGGAAATGCGGAATGAAAGTTTATAAAGTATATCCTGGCTCTTGCCCGGAGAAAATGGAGGCAGAGAGCAGAGTCCATTGTTGTTAGTAATTATACAGAAAGTTTTATGCCATACTGTAGCCTTCAAAAATATGTATATTAACTGAAAGATGTCTTCTAGTAATTAAGCATAAAGTACACATTAGTTAACCCTGTTTTTGATTATTTCCCCATTTTTGGATTATCTCAGCGGGGGATTAACTGGGGTACAATTTAAAAACCACAATTGTGCTGACAGCTATCACCAGGCAGTAGCCAAGCATTGCTATTTTAATAATGGCAGGGAACTGAAAATAGTTTCCTGCTTGTTGTGACCATCAATAAGAAGACTGTGCAATGGTAATAGGAAACCCTCAGTGCTAAGGCACTTACAAGGAAATAAATCCCTTCCCTGAAGTTAACCAGATTAACATTTCTTGTTTTCACTGGATTTTGCGTCTCTTGAGTTTTTTTGCAAGCACTAGAACGGACATTGAGAATTTTGAGGTGCAAGCAACCCCCAGTTCTCTTGAGCACTGCAACTGCAGAACCCCATTCTGGCAGGCTTAGTGCCAGGGGTGCAGGATGGGTGCTGCTGAGGGGCAGGGAGCCCAAGCAGTGCTGGGGCACCAGAGCAGGAACTCCCTTCCCCCCACTGCCTGCGTGGCTTTAGCCCCCAAAAGGGGATCCCCTAAGGTCCCCAAGGCAGGCAGGATATGGCTTCTCTGGCACAGAAAAGAAAATTTGCTGAGATAGGTGGTAAGTAGAATAAAAATATGTCTTATACTTTATTTGAAGACAAATTTGAGTTATTCAGTGTACAGTAGTCTGATTTTAGGATTAAAATAATTATTTAGAATAGCTATGTCTATTACAAAAGGAAGTTGAGATTTGTCAACATTGTATGTTGTTTCATGCTTTATCTATTTTTTTAGTTAATGCATTAAGCCATTTACACTAAGTGACTTTTCCTTCTATAAAATTGTAGTGGGCATGTAATGTTCTCTTCAAGTACATGGGCATATCCCCACATGCTGGTCAGAGGACACATTGCACAATGAATGCCAATATTTAAAATCCACTCCACAGTGTAGTTATTCACAATTACTACTCCGCTGGGTTCACAAATAAAGGGAAAAGGGAGTTTAGAAGATAACAAATGAAATATTTTCCTCCATGTGCTCTATGTCACAGCTTCTGCTAACCTTCCAGTCTTAGATGCATAATGGCAAAAGGCAAATCACTCACATTTCTCCTTTAAATAACAAAACCGGGCATTTGCTGCCCTGAAAAGTGCTGCATCATTTAGCTTGTGTCAGCTTTGCAGCAATCTTATTTTCTCTCGGTATGAATTTAGTATTTCTGGTTTGGATCTTTACTGATAAATCTACAACCATAAATCCTGAGAAGTCCTGTAGAACCTTATCTATTTACACATACAAAGGAGTGTTTAATGGCTGGACCAAGACATCCATTTATTGGGATTTTGTTAAATGGTTTCCATTTAACAAAAGGGCAAAAGGACACCAAATACAGAACTTTCCTCACCCACAATTTGCAAGATCACTTGCTGTGAAGTTTTCCTGGTCCTGGCCTTTTTTCACTTCCTGACCTACATAAAGGTGGATCCTACTATAAAGAGACTGCTAAATAAGGAAATCTCATTTGGATTCCCAACCCGGTCCAATTACATAAATTGCAATGGATTTTCCTCCCAGTACCAAGCAAAATACCAGGGAAAAAAAAAAAAAAGTTAAAGTTAAAAAATGTGTCTGGCATGTAAACTTCTCTTTTAGTGGTTCCACTAGAGATACGTGTTCAGTGAAAAAAAACCAACCGTTTTACCATGCCCACCCTGAGTATGCTCTGACACCGAGAAAAGCTTGGAAGCCGAATGGAGAATTCAGAGAACTGCATTCCTTTCTGCGGGAGGGACAGAGCAAAGCCCCAAAGCCACGCGGTCCCCTGGAGCAGGAAGGCCATGGACGGCCGGTGTTCGCACTGCTGCCGCCGCTGCACCAGCAGCGCCGCATCCCCCGCGGGGACGGGCTCCGTGCTCCCACAAGTTAATGACGCCTAATTGGAGGATGAAGAACAGTTTGTTCCTGCATCTCCCTGGCGGATCCAGTTCCTTCCTACTCACTGATCTCATTCTTTTCGTGCCCTCAGAGATCAAGCAGCGGCTTCTTCAGATCTCTGTAGATCACGGATAAGGAACAGCAACACGCGCCCAAGTGTTTGAAGCACTCTGCAAGGCAGGCGAAACACGCCATACGAAGACTTCATGGAGCGATTTGCCCCAGAACACACTCAAGTTTTTTAATTCTCAGTTTTAAAACTGTGATGTAACACAACGATGGCTCTGTATTTTTGCGCTCACATGTGTTCCCATGCCAAGAACGCAGTACCGCTGCAGTCACCGCCGGAGAGAACACCCGAGCTCCGCGCCCAGCCCTGCGCTTCCCCGAGCACACCAGGAGCACGAAGGCGTCGCTCCGGCGCTCCCCGTTTCTTGGGCCTCTCCTAAGCCTCATTTTTGCTGTCAGCTCCTCGCTCCGCCTCCTCCCAGCCCAACGGCGGGAACCGAACCATGCGGTGACTCCGAGCGCAACGTCCCTGTCGGAGTTCCGCGGAGTTCCGCCG
>VZTX01028744.1:0-50924 GCA_013400915.1 Pardalotus punctatus | reverse complement strand
CGGGGCGGGCGGCGTCCCCTCACGGGGCACGGCCTGAGCGCGCGTCGGTGCTCAGACTGCAGCCACAGCCTGCGTGAGGCGTCCAGGCGCTTCCCGGCCGCCGCCCCGCGCTCCCGGCAGCGCCGGGCGAGCGCGGTGCTTCCCCCGGTCTGTGCTGCTGTCGCCGCCGGGCCGCTCCCGACGTCACGCGCGGTGGTAGCCGGCAGCTGACGGCGCGAGTTGGCTCTCATGACCGCGCTCGGGGCTGAAAGAGTGCTGTGATCGGAGATCAAAGTACAGGACTTTGGCTACTGCCTCTTGAATGATACAAAACAAAACAACTCCGCCTTCCGTGGAAATATATGTATGTTTCAATAGAAAGGAGAACTTTTCTTATTTTTTTTCCGTGCTGGGGATGGAGATACACCTTGACTATAGAAATCTTGAAGAACTATGATCATACGTATTTTCTAACTTCTTGTGTTGCAGGTTGAAGCTTCTATTGCAGTCACTGCTACAGGTGTGTGACAGGAGCTGTTGCCTAGCTATGTCTTAACTGAAGACATCTTCGTTTTGATGTGCACTTCTGAATGTGGTAGGATATATCTAGGGAAATACTTGATCATGCCTCACCTCCTGAGATAGGTAAACAGAATGCAATATATTTTAAGTTGTTTGGCTGTTTTGGTTTGGTGTTGGTTTTGGTTTTTTTTATGAAGTCACAAAACTAAGTGTCTTGTTTACTGCGTTTTGACTTCTGCAGAGAAAAATAGTTTGTCCTGTTGTGCTGGCAAGAATTCTGCCCTTTGGTGTATGTGACACGTAGATGTTAAGTGTTGGTTTGCTCCTTTGAGCACTTTGGGATTTAGAATGCAGAATGTCTTCTAAATAATAGTCACACATGAAAATTTATAGTAATTTCAATCTGAATTGCATTGACTTTTAAATTGCTCTGAAAATATGGGGAAACTTACTGTCATGGAAGTGTAGTATAAGCAGTAGCGGAAACATTGTCATAAATTCTTCCTCATATGCACTACTGCAAATGAAAGAGAAGGGTAGCTTTGTGTCCTTTCCAAATAGGGGCAGAGTCTGTCAGCACAAATACTGGTAACTGTAATTTAGGGATTAGGGGTGGGGGCTTGCTTGGGGAATTGGTGTATTTGGCCTCTTGTTGCTGCAGAGTAACGGAAGCTGTAGCTGGTGTCGATTGCAGTGCAAGACTGGGGACTTGAGTTTCGGTTTATTTTCTTTTAAATTGTGAGTTCAGTTGACTCATAGTTGTTTAAATGTAAAGACTGACACAGCAGATTGTACTTTGCATTGCATAACTGGATTGATCAGAGCTGACCAATTTTTTCCAAGCTATGAGTCAAATGTTGTTTTTGGGAATGATCTTGAGGCTGTACACAGTACTTGCTGGAGTCATGCAACTCCTCCAGTAAAGAAAGTAGCCTGTGCTGTCTCCTTGGAAGATATTTGAGGTCATTTTCACTAGCTGGGATTGGTTGCCACTGCCGTTTGTATAAATTTGGATTAGGGATTAAAGAAGTTTTACGAAGAATGATATTTTAAGTTTTTGAAACAAAGTTCTGTAAAACCTGGGACCCACACATCTTAAAAATTGTATCTAAAGTGGGAAGTAAAGCATTTTACTGCAGAGTTAATGTAAATCCTGTCCAAGAAAGCAAATCATACTCTTAAAAATTGTTTAGGGTTTTAATACAGTGGTATAGAGAAAGTGAGCTTATGGATTACATGCTGTATAGAAAATAATGTAAGTGTTGGGGACAATATTGAAAAAATGCACGTTTTCCCTTTTTCTTAACAGCTACGCAGAAGGAATATTCTGGAAAAGTGAAGTTGGAGGATCTCTGATAAAAAGAAGTGTAAACATGTTGTGCTGGGGCAATGCATCTTTTGGACAGCTTGGATTGGGAGGAATTGATGAAGAGATTGTTTTAGAACCCAGAAAAAGTGACTTTTTCCTAAATAAAAGGGTCAGAGATGTAGGATGTGGACTGAGACATACTGTTTTTGTCCTGGATGATGGGACTGTTTATACATGTGGATGCAATGATCTAGGACAACTAGGGCATGAAAAAGCCAGGAAAAGACCCGGTAAGTTTGAAACTCATGAATTGCAGAGATTCTATGTGGTGGTGGGGCTGTGTGTGGCTTTTGTTTTATGGTACTGCATCAAACCCAGGATTGCCAGTGTCCATGAATGTGCTGAATTCATGCACCATAATTCTTCCAAGAATGAACATATTTTTCACTTGTAAAGCATTTCCTTTGCTTGGAGGGGTTCTTGTGACAGTTGGAAACAACCAGCTGTGAAAGATGGCAGTCCCTCCAAATTTTTGCCTGCTGTGCAGCTGGACAATGCCACTAGTTTCTATTTCTAGTGTGGAATCACTTTATCTAAGGCTGTGGGAGACTCGGTGACTGTTTTTAATCTCAAGGGGAGCTAACCTGCTGCAATACATGGTTTAGCATTGTACTTTATATATTGGTTTGGCTGTTGGAATATGGTGGAAATGAGCATTTGGCGTATCACAGTTGAGAAACATGCAGTGTGTTTTTAGCTGTCTAATATGTGATATAGAGCAGGTCTGATTAAAGCGATGTTCTGGTTTTTTTTAAGAACTAAAAATAAAACTTCTGATAAAAGACGTATCAGCATATGCAGCACTACGAGGAGAGGATTTGGAAAAGCCCAAAGGATGCTTTGTAACACTGCTTCAGGCTTTTTTTAATTCCCACCTATGTTCTGTGTGTTTCTGCTCCCTCCTAGTGCAGTTCTGGAGCAGAAGTGGGTAAACATCTTGCAGGGACTGCAGAGGAGTGTGCACATGGGCTCCCTTCAGAGCTTGCCTGTGAGTCATAGCTGGTGCTGCTGAGAGCCAGGGAACGGTGCTGCTCACACTGCTTACAGCAGAATGTAACAAGCTGGAAAGGCTTGCTAAGATTTTACTCTAATCACTCTTAGGGCCGTTTTACAACTTGCTTGGCTCAATATTTGCCACAAATTTTTCAAATGGAAATGAGGTCGTATTTTAGTAGTTCTCCTTTACATTTAGAGTTTTGGATTTGGTGCCAATTAAAGATTTTTTTTTCTTTTTTTGACATGTAGCTTTTTAAAACTAATTTGAACTTCTATTGGGAAACAGTATATGGATATTAAAACTGATAAACTTTAATCGTGTGCAAACATCTGCATCATGAACATGAAGAGAAACTCAGCTTGTCAAACTTAGTCTGACTACTTGTTGCTCACTTTGAAAATTATGCTGAATTGTCTTTTAAATCTAAAGGTTACAACAAAAATATCTGACTTTTAATTTGTATGACCTTTCATATGTAAGGGACCTGCTATAAATTTTTTTTAAACACGCCTAGACACATGAGGATTGTAATTGTTCTTAATTTTCCTTTCACCTGGAGGTTGCTGGTAATACTGCTGAGTATTGTAATATGAAGTCAGAGCATTGGGGTAACTTCACTTGCACAGTCTGAAAGGCTTGGTATCTTTACAAATAGGTGGATGCTCTCCTTTGAATGTATTTCTGCTAACTGAAAACAATTTTGTTGCTGACTGTGTGTCTTTGCCACCTCCGTGTCCCCACTGGCTTTTCTCTTTCCTCCTTCTAGAGCTCTCCTTGCCATAGGGACTGTATGAATGTTCCTTAATCCATACTAGGCAGAGTCAGGCTGGCTGGTTCAGCAGCTGGGGAAGGTTGCCTGAGCTAATCTGTGTGCTGGTGCCTGGACTGGAGAGTGCTTCCGTGACCTCTCCCAGTGGCAGAGCTGTGGGAGGCTCTGATGGGTGAATTGGGGTGGTAACCTCTTGTGTCAGACCAGCTGTACGTAATGAAAAGAACTTAGATCTGCTGCCTGCGTTCGTTTATTTTGGAAGCCGAGTGCCTGTCACGCTGCAGATAACGTTAGCTACTGTTTCGAAGTCGACTTGGGCTGTGCTAGGCTGTGTTTAGAGCGCCCATTGCATTGATGATACGCAGGCTTTTCAAGGGCTGTGCCATTCTTAGGCTGGAATAGAATTTGTGTTTGAAAACTGGGGTAACGTGTCCAAGCAGTCCCTTTTTTAAGGGGACTATTAAAAATACCAGCCCTAATCACGGGCTCTGATGATATTTCTCCACTTTACTTATTGCTGAAATGGAAATGTTAGACTTCTTATCACGAATCAGAAACCCAAAACCAAGCTTTGAGTGTTTTCAAATGCATTGGGGCAGGCTACTGGAAAAAAAAAAAATCACAGATATTTTAGTGTGTGCTTTTCAGAGACATGCACTGTATGTCTAGAAAAATTATTCTTTAGGATCTGTTTCTACAGTATTTTGCATTATAAAGAGGACATTGTGTAGCTCACTGCAAAATCCGTAGCTTTAGTCTGTAATTTTCCCTGCCTTGTTTTGTAGGCTTTTTCTTAATAATGAATAGGTGAATTTAATTTGCTGTGGTGGAATGTTTTCCTCTTACATAATGTCTACACGTGTAGTCATTTGACAATCATCTATTTGACCTTACTGGTAATTGAGTTTCTGCACTCATTTTCAGATGGCAAGATTAGAAGGAACCTTTACAATCAAGCTGCAGGTTTTGTGCACTTCTGTCTATTGCTCCAGAAACAGTCATTATTTGATTACTTTGGGGTGTCAAATTTCTCCTAGAATTGCATGTTTATAATTTTAAATAGAGGGTGTTTCGGCAGAACTTAGGGACTTAGTTGAATGTCACTTCAGTTGATATCTTAGTACTGTGTAAAACTGTTTGGAACAACCCTAGCTTGTTTGTAGCTTTTTTTTTTAAACAACTAATTTTTTTTTTTTTTTTTTTTTTTTTTTAGAGCATGTTGGTGCACTGGATGCCCAAAATATTGTAGCTGTATCATGTGGAGAAGCCCACACTCTTGCATTAAATGACAAGGGTCAGGTATATGCTTGGGGTCTGGCTACTGATGGACAGCTTGGCTTGCCAGGAACAGAGGAATGCATCAGAGTGCCCAGGTTAAAAATAGTACATAATAAGTTGCCTTTTTTTTCCCCCCCCTCAAATAATGTGCTTAAATAACATTGGTTAAGCTGTTCTGCTGTTATAGTTAAAACTGTATAAACATAGGAAGTGTATATTACCTGTGACAATTGAATGTTATGTGTAGACAGCTTCCTTTTTGAGGAAAACATATTTTGTGAGAAGTGTGTTACAGGTGTGCTTGGTTTGGTTTGTTGCTTTTTGGGGTGGTTTTGTTTCTTGTTTTCTTAATCGTCTACTAAGAATGAGGCTTATGTTGCAAATGTAAGATGGGTGTTTTAAGAATATAAATGGGGATGGATAACTGCCATTTAAGAGAAGGTAAAGAGAAGTAGAGTGTTAAACTCTATTTGAAGAAGGTTCATTTGCTGTCTGATCCTTGTACTTCAGTTTTCACCCCAAAGCCTTTCACCTGTGATCCACTAATACACCTTCTAGTTAAAAAATATAATGCTGGCCAGGGTTACTGGCCTGTTTTCAAAATCCCATAAGCATTCCAGCTGCCTGAAGTTCGCACACAAAAGTAACAATTCCTTGGAACCTTAGTAATTCATGACTATAATATTAAAGATGTTATTTCTACATCAAATTTAAAAGCCCACAGGCCCTTTAGAAACTTTTTTTCTCATCCAAAGTTGAAAGCATATTAGTTTTAATGCACATGTGGGTGTATTTGCAGCTTCTTTGTAATATTGTGCAATATTTATTAGCTCTGTAAACTGAAGTTTTGGAAACTGGAAACTAAAGTAAGAATAAATTTATTCTTGCATTCTGTATTTGTTCCTCCATTCAGCTGTGTGAGATCTCCTTCCTGGCACATGAACCTCCCTAATTCTTCATTATGGTCTTTTACAGTCTTTATTAATTAGTAAATAAGACAGAACCTGACCTTAAAAGTGCTAGAAAAGCAGCAGTTTTGACTTCAGATTTTACTAGATAGCCTCTAATTAAAGTTAGGGTGTTTAGTGTACTTCAATGAAAAGGACGCACATTTTGTATATTACCCTTTATTTCATAATGTTATCTAGTAGCTTAATTCTTTCTCTGTTTTCTTACCCCCATAGAAATATTAAAAGCTTATCAGAGATCCAAATTGTTCAAGTTGCTTGTGGTTATTATCACTCCCTAGCACTCTCAAAAGGTAAGCCAAATTCTTCTGAAGCTTTTTGTAATTTCCTACCAGGGAATTCAAAAGTTTTCAACATTTATTTTAACTTTTTTTACAAGGGAATGTGTTTATAAAGCATGCTACCACGTAGCACAGATGGGATTTCAGGTTGGTAGGGGCAGTGTAATTTAATGATGGAAGCTTGAATTTGAAAAACAAATGTCCAAATGGATGTTGTGTTGTGCTTTTATTTCTTCGGGGAGGGGGTGCTGGTTTTTTTTATCATCTGATTTTCATGTAACTTCCTTTTTATTTTCTTCCCTGCTTTTGGTCCCCTATCTTTGTCATCTTGCTGGCATCCTGCTCTGTCCCTGGTCTGTTTTAACCTGTAACCTCAAGTTACTGAGGCTTGCAGGAGCGACTTCCGTGTGTGCTTTACTGTGGGAAAGCCTTTGTGCTTTGGTGCTTCCGTAGTTAAAATGCCATGCCACTTTATAAGCCACCTTTTGGAAGCTTAAACGTCTGTCTTCAAATTTCTCCTGGGGCTGTGAGCACATATTTAGTTGGCCTCACTTGGACTGCATGTCTGGTTAGCACAGCTCTCCGGAAATGACCATGAATTTAAATTTGCTGTTTGCTTGTCTCATCGTGAGATAGGAGAGTTGTGGCCCAAACTTCCCCTTGGAAGAAGTGGCTGCTGGAAAGGGTTAATGTAGAAACATAGCATCTGAAAACAAAAATTCCAGAAAGATTGTAGTTTCTCAGTGTTTCTTAACAATGTGGGTTTAAAATATAAATCAAAGAACTGTGGGGAGGCAGCTGTTCCTTGCATCTGAATGGTTTTTTTTCTCTAAGTACAGTAGTTTATACTGAGTATATGTGCCTGGATTCTGTGTGTGACTCTTGATGGCCTCGTATGGAGTGTTTTCTGTGCCATTACGTATTCCCAGGTGTATTTATCATTATAACCAAAAAACTGCCTTTGTTTTGAGGGCAGGCAGGCAGAGGTTTACAACTTTGCCTGAGTTAAGATCAGCAGTAGAATGGAGCAAAGTTGTGTTAAGTGTTCTGTTGGTTAAAGGGGCAAGAATGTCATAGGAGTTTGTGATCTAAAGTGCTGGAGTATTTTAAATATTTTAAATATTTAAAGTTATAGGCTTCAAGTACAGCATCACTGTTTTATTGCCTGTTCATGGATTTGCAGCTCTGTTTCTGTTCTTGACACGAATGGGTGTTTTTGGGTGTGGTTCTTAAAATAAAGAAAATCGGAGAAACCTTTATTCCAAGAGATGAGTTTCATTATTTTCCCATCTTGATAAAACTGTTATTGGAAAGGTGGAGATGGGAGAGACATAGGAAGCATTTAGAAGGTAACATTGCTGTTGAAAACCTGTCACATCAGCAAAAGTAAAGTGTTTTGTGATTGGGTGTTAATCGTTAGGATAGTAAACACCTTGGCAGAACATTGGTTGTTCAAGAGAATATGTTAAGACTACTCCCGAAGTAAAACAAATAGGTCTTTGATTGTCATTCTTCAAAATACTGTTTTCTTTATAAGGCATCGAATGACATTACAAACCTTGTGCTTTGTTGATCATGTAATGAAGACTGTATTTTAAAATATATGTCTCTTAAATTGTGTGTGAAAATTAAGTGTCTTACCTTAGAAAAGCTTGAATGAGGCTTTTGATTGGAAGTTGGAAAATCTTGCGTGTGCAGGATGTAACTTTGGCAGATCTCTGCATAAACATCTCTGCAGTAATGGAACTTCCAATGGAGCAGTGTCTTGCTTTGTAATAACCAAACTCATCTGATCTAACACTGTTGAAACAGGAATGTTAAGAGCAGTTTTGAGGAGTTTGAATGTGATTTAAATACTTCCAGTCTGATTAAATGTGAGTTGAATGCCTGCAAATTACACAACAATGCTTAGCTTCAGAAGTCAGTAATTTGTATGCATTTTCAAACTCAAAAATATTTGAAGAGTAGCAGTCTAACTTTTAGCTTTTCTTACAGTGGATAAACATTGTATTATTAAACTATATTAATTTCTTTTCTTGGTTGTTTATTTTTTCCTTCAAACAGGAAGTGAAGTGTTTTCCTGGGGACAAAACAAATATGGCCAGCTGGGCTTAGGTTATGAGTATAAAAAACAAACCTCACCACAAGTGATTAAATCTCTGCTGGGAATCCCTTTTGCACAGATTGCAGCAGGAGGAGCTCATAGTTTTGTACTAACTCTTTCTGGAGCCATCTTCGGATGGGGACGCAACAAATTTGGGCAGCTGGGTCTCAATGATGATAATGGTAAGTGAACTTTGCTTCAGTCCCGTCCCATGCTGAAGGTTTTGGTGGTGAGCCCGAAGAGAGCGGAGTTCCTCGGAAAGGAGCCGACAGAGCGAAGCGTTGTTCAGTGTTAGTGCCAGGGCCACGTGGGATGGCATGGAGAGCACACACAGGGCTTTTCCTCAGCTGTTCTCATGTGAGACTTCTGACAATGTTCTGTTGAAATTTTTGCCTGCTTGACTTGTTTTCTTTTCCCTGTTCTACATCTTCTGTGACTTGATGGGATTGGATTAAAATACTGTGCAGTAGTTAGAGTTGGAACTGCATTTTTATGTGAATGAAATTGCTTGGCAAAAGCAGTAATCTGTCTAAACTAATCGGTTGTCCTTAGTAGTCACATTTAAGCCATCTTCATTTTTTACTGCCATTTACTCTTACATTCCTTTCTCAGGGCATTTTTAATAATCATTCACAATTTTTGGCCAACCATTTACAAAATTTCCTCTGCTAGGGTAATGACACTCAATGGTTTTTAGCAAGTGGCTAGGTTAGACAAAAATAGTTTCTTTGTTAGTTGTGTTACATGCACACTATCTGCTCACAGGGCTCCAGGGTGGGGGTGTTTGCTCACGGGGTCCTGTAATAGTTTAGTAATGGATAATCTGTAGATGGTTTCATGAGTTCAGATTTTCTAACTGATTCATTGCTGTCAACACCATTTAAAATAGGAAAAATGTGTTGTAAATAGAATGCACATCTGAATACCTTCAAACTTGTCACAGTCATGTAATAAGAAAACTAAAATTATTTTTCAGAAATCGTGAGAGACTTCAGTTGCTTCTACATGTTCTTTGAAATGTGTATAACCCCAGGTTTTTATGTAGCATCACTTCTCAGTAAAATCCCTTTTTAATGTATTGATAGGGTTTCTTGCAGATATGTTAGCATGCCTGACAGGTTTTAAGACATTAGCATTAACATTTTTAAAAATTGCCCTTGTGCAAAGTTGACCAAGTTGACTTGTTCTAGTGATGGAGGGAAGTTAGTTTTGCTTCCTATTTGTTCAATGCTCCATCCTGTTATACAATTAGTAATTTTAAACTTTGTGTATAAATACACTTTCCAAAGAATACCAACTGATAGCAGCTCTCAGGAATGTTTTAAAAACACAAAGTACATAAATAATGATTTTTTATTATTTTTTTCTTGTGGCCAGTGCCAGGTCTAATGTACTGTTCCATATTTAATGATCTATGTATTGACATGTGAGCCTGTGCTAGTGAAGATGAGTCCATAAGATACAAAGCTTTTCAGTGCAGTAGTCCCTGTTTTTTCTGTAGTAACACTTCCATCTCCAAGATCCATGAACTCAGTCACAATGGCTGCATTGTCCTAACAAATTTAAAGTGCTTGTTTGACTAGAACTGAATTAGAATAAATGAGCAAAACTAATTGGGATTTCATTTTTATTTTCAAAATAAGTGACGTTTCTTTGATAAACCTTTCAGACAGGTATGTTCCTACACTGCTGAAGTCCTTGAGAAGTCAGAAGGTTGTTCATATATGTTGTGGAGAAGATCATACTGCTGCCCTTACAAAGGTACAGTACTTAAAGATATGTTTATACTCCAGCTTTTTTCATCTTTTACGGAAGATGCTTCCTGAACAGGAAATAATAAACTAAATTCTGAATAAAATTTCTTCTAAGTTTGTGGGATTAAGTTGAGGAAAGATTGGAAGAATGGAAAAAATATTTGAAAAAATGTACCAAATACAGGAAATCTTGCATTCTAAATGCTTATTTTCCTTTTTCATGTATGGGAGTTAACTTCAAACCTGCTCTAAAGCTGACGGGCTTGGTTGAGATACTGAATGTGCTGTAAATGTCTGTTCAGATTGTCACCCATGTGTATGGCTCCATTGTCCCTTGCAGAGCCAGGGGGGCTGATCCTCCTTTTATAGGCAGTACTGTGTGTGTGTGTGAGCGTTCTCCAAGTCCTTCTGAAGTTCTGAAAACCCAGCACTGTTTGCTGTCCTGACTCAGTGACCGAGGCTCTTGGGTTTGCTCAGTGGATGCTGCAATTTTAGTGACGATTTCCAGCTGAGGGCCAGGCTGATACAGAGTAGAATTGAAAGAAACAAGTTTACAAGTTCAAAGCATCTGAAAATGGAAAGTTTCAGAGTAGTTGTACAATAAGTTGTGTAACTGCTGAAAATGTTTCTGGTTTAAATATTAAAGTTTTTGGTTAATTTCTTGAATGAATAAATTAATCAAAAACACGTAAAGAATTACTTGCCTTACCACAATGTTGAATTTTTCTGATTTCTTACACTTTCAAATAATGAGGCTATTTCAGTCATGCTCTGTATTGTCTGCTGAATAGTGCAGCTTGCTGTTTGCTAATGGCTTTAAAATTTGTATTCCGTTTCAAAGCCAAAGTATGCTCTTTAGTAGTGTGGGTTTTGTATCCTGTTGAAGTTCATCAAGAAAACCAGAAAAGAGGAAGAATGAGGATTAGTGTCTATTAATGACACAGGTTAATGGCAGAACGGTTGTATGATAGTAAGGAAATTAGATGAGTGTGATTTAACACAAGTAAGGTAATATTTAAATAGCTGGGCCACGTTTTCATACCTTCACTTGTGACTCTCTTGTGTCTCAGGACCCTGTTGTGCCATGTGTACTCTGTGCTTTCCCTGCAATGCCAAAATCATCAAAGAGATTTATTAAAAGCCTGTTTTTGTGAAGTGTCTTGTTTTGAGCTATACAGTCATTTTAATGTAACAAATTTATTTGTTTAGGAAGGTGGGGTTTTTACATTTGGAGCTGGAGGCTATGGTCAGTTGGGTCATAACTCTACCAGCCATGAGATAAATCCAAGGAAAGTTTTTGAGCTTATGGGAAGTGTTGTCACACAAATCACCTGTGGCAGGTAAGGTCTGTTCTGTGCTAACACTGTGGATCATAGAGATAACTTGTTTTGTATAAAACTTCGTACCTATTGCAATATGAAGTGGGAGTTTTCTTACCCTTCGTGGTCAGGGGAGACAAGATGACCCCTAACGAAAGATACTTAGAGATGTTTTGGGGATTTTAGAAGCATTCATAGAAGAACTGAAGGGTGCTCTGTATTTGAGAGGCTCCGATTTTCTGAAGTGGCAGTGGGAACAATAGTACAAAGCATGAAGGTGTTTGTTGCTGCCACTTCATTTCCTATTGAAGAACAGATGTGTTTGGGAAAGTACAAAATAGTTTGCACAAATTCACGACTGGATCTTCACAGACCTGCGGTAGGAGAGGGGGCATCTAGAGCTGAGCAGGGTGGGAGGGGGAAGGAGGTGCAGGCAGTCTCTAGACATTCATTTCTGGTATGCTCCGAAGGTCAGACGGGCTAAGTGCTGGCAGCTCCGTTCCGGGAACCTTTCCATAAAAATGTAGGATTGCCTGTTGGAGTATAAATAGAACATTGCCAGTGGCAGTGCATTGCCAGCAGAGAAGTGGGGCGTTGGGTATGACAGGACCTTTAACACCCTGTTTACCACAACTCCTAGCCAGGCCTGCACAAAGCATGTTAGAATGCTTAGGTTTGTGTTACTGAATTCTCTTTGCCCTAGGCAGCACACCACTGCATTCGTCCCTTCTTCTGGAAGAATTTATTCCTTTGGACTCGGAGGTAATGGGCAATTAGGTACAGGGACCACCAGTAACAGGAAGAGTCCCTTCACAGTGAAAGGAAACTGGATTCCCTACAGCACTCAGTGCCCGATGACCACAGGTAAGCAACATCTGCTGTATTTACTTGTTGCTTTATAGTGTCTTAAAATTCTTGAGATTTAAAATGAATAAGGGCTGTAATCTCTTTTTCTGAACAGTTTGATTCTGCTGTGCTCTGTGTTCCTGCTGTAGGAATTACATGCCTGTGCTGCTGGCTTATGTCCTCTAGCACTAGAACTAAAACTTGCCTCAGGGAGAGATGGTCTTAACTATTGCATCAGAGAGGTTCTGCAACAAGGGAACCTTTTCGTAACTGCAGAAAAAAGTGTTGATTGCAGCATCTCAATTATTTTTCACTTTCACATTTTCACAGTGGCCTGTTTTTTATTCCTATTGCAGACAGTGAGGAGTGCTTCTGTGTAAAGAGAATTTTCTCTGGCGGGGACCAAAGTTTTGCACACTACTTCTATCCACAGGTAACAAATTAAGTATAATTTGGTTCCAAAGCTTGTCAAAATTGAATTTTAGTTTTTCTGATGCATTTTAAAAGGTTGTGGTGTTGAAGGTGCATGTGACTATATGGTAAAGTTTGTTGGAGCAGTGTGGAAGCAAAAGACACTAAGCCATGGTAGCAGTTGGAGGACTTGGATCCAGTTGCTGAGTGTTAGGAAGCTCTTGAGACTTTTTGGCATAAGCTTTTTCCTTGATTGATGAATGCACTTGTTTTCATGTCGTGAGGGAAGAATTGATTGAATATTTGAACTCTTCACTCCTGCCTAGTCCTCCTCATAGCTCCTGACAGCAGCTTTGGTGTCTCCTGCTCTGTAGCCATTTTAACATACCTCAGTGGTAAGGAAATAAATGGAGCTTTTTGCTAAAAATTACAGGTGGTGATAGAGTTTGTTATGTCACAGTTTTATACTAGTCTTAAAGCTTAAGTTTTAGAATAAAAAGAAATGATCATTTAAATTCTAATACATAAAAAAGTCTAGAAGGACTTCACAATAAAAATGGCAATGTGGAAGTGTGATGGAAAGGAAGTGCTATTGGAGGGTGAGTTGGGAGATAAAAACAAGATGAAGATTCATGGGACTCTTTCCAGTACAGCTCAGCAGGCATTAGACCATGGGGATTAATGAAGCATCAAGAATTGAGTATGTGGGATGAAAACTAATTTGGACACAAGGGAAAATGGATTTTAGTGGGGAAATATGTTTGTCAAGAAGAACCGAGTACAGGTCAGGCTTGCAGCAGTGCTTTGTGCTCAGAGCCTGTTCTGGTTGTACAAGATCAGCAGTTTTTCTAGGATTGTTTTGTTGGGGTTCTTTTTCTAAATTCTGATAGGGTTTTAACCATTGCTGTATTTGAGAGAAACTTGCTTAACAGGTGTGGACTGGAAGATTACTTATAGGGTCAAAACTTGTCTATTAAAACTTCCTTAAAAACTTTCGTATGTGCAATTTTCATAATTACTGAAGTAGTTTCTGACTGACTAATTGAGGTGAACTGGAGACTATGAATGCAGTTATTGTGGCTTGCTCTGTCAAAAAAGTATTAGCAATAGATGAACTTTGATGCTGCAAAAGTATCCCTTTTAGTAGTCTTTAGTTTGGTAATTTGTATTGAATTCTTCCAAAGCTCTGTGCATACTGTACCCCCGGGAATTGTGTGCCCCTGCCAGTTAAGGGGGCCCGGCCAAAATCTGTTTTCTCAAGTCACTTTTTGGACGGCTCAGTTCCCTGAGTTGTTTCCTTTGGCTGGACACGAGGGAAATGGCAGAAGGGTTCCTTGTCCTGATGCTGTAGGATGGGATCAGAAGTGCTGAGTTTTGGCAGCAGATAGTCACTGTCATACTGAGTCAGCTGTGTTGTCACATGGCACCCTCAGGAAGAATGTGTTTTCTCTTGCTAGTTTAATCTCCTTTTTGGTGCTCTTTGCTATCTCTTTTTGAACCAGTTCTCCTACTCAGAACAATAATCTTGGTTCTCCTCCTCTTTACTATTACAACTCTTAGTGGAATTCATTTTACATGAGCAGCACTTCCAAATGCAGCTCCTCTGATGATACAGTGCATGTTCACAGAAGCGTGATTCATTCTCAGAGGAGCCTGATGGAAGTGGGGTGGAAGAACATCTGTCTAAAAAATTGAATGGCTCCTTTTCTGTGTGCTCACAGCTTGGCAGTGAGCTAAATGGGCGTAGTGGCTGGAGAGATGCTTGCTGCTCACATCTAAAGCTTGGTTAGTGTTCATCACAGAGACAAGTAATGTTTGAGGAGTTTGCCATTGAGCAAGGTGTGTATATTAACACTTAATCGAGATGTTTTTAGTGTATGCTCTGCTTTCATAGTGAATGCACAACAGTTCGAGCATTTCACAGCAATAGTCTGGGTGGGCAAATTGTCAGTGAAGAGAGCTCAACCAGAGGGCTGATTTTTCTGGAAATCAATTTTGTATGCCTGATTCTTTATACTTCCTTTACAATTTATTTAGAACATGGTGCCACCAGATGATTTTAGGTATCCCGACCTTTTGAAGCAGATCTGGACTGTGAATGAAACATTTATTCAAAGATTGCTGAGTTTCCCATCTGGAAGACTTCCTGTCGAGATAGCTAAGTAAGTGATGTAAAGGAAAGAAGTTGTCTTTGGTAATTCTGCTTCTGAATTGAGCATTAATGGGCCTTTGGGCATACATAGCAGAGCTATTTTTAATTACTGATTTTGTGACGTGCAGAGCTCTCGCTGTGCTTTCATTGTCATGCCTGTTGAGTAGTTTAGATCCTTGAGACTGTGTCATCTCTGCTCCAGTTTAGATGACTATACAAGGTTAAATCAAGTATCTAATTGTACATTGAAAAATAGCAATACATGTAAAGGAATATGAGAACAACTCAATGATTATTGCTTCTATTTTAGTAAAAGAGGATGCAAAGCAATTAAATTGTAAGACTGGCTGTGATTTGAGCTGTCTTAGATTTTGAGTCTTGAATGGAGGTTTTATTGTTTAGTCACATTTGAGTCAGAGTCCCGTCCTTTGTACGCGGCAATTCATTTGGGCTTTTTTATTGCGAATGCTAATTTGTAAAAGGAACACCAAGTGTAACATTTCATGTGACCAATTTCAGTGAAATTGATGGAACATTCTCCTCAGCTGGGTGCCTGAACGGGAGCTTTTTGGCATTGAGGTAAGTGGGCAGGTTTTAAACAAGTATTCCTGTGGGGAGCATTGGTGGTGGCTGCCTTCCGTGTGTCCCTTGTGTCCCTTGTGTCAGCTGAACACCTTCCCAGAGTTTCCTTGTCTCACTGATGCTCTGATACTCACAGTTGAAACTTCTCCTTCCCTGCCCTGTTTTGGCAGCTACCCCAGTGCAGAATGGCTCCTGCCTGTCTTGGCTGCAGCCATGTAAGCCAGCTCCTTACATTTGTTAGCCACAGGCTGTTTATAATGCAAGGGAAATTTGTTGCATGGAGTATTTTAGATCTTAATGTTTTTACATGATTCTCCTACAGTTAGAGAAGGTTTTTTTTCCGCAGTTGTTTCAAAGGTCATATAAAAAACGGAAGTCTGGTATATTTTAAATTCTTAGTCAGTAGGTCTGAAATTCAAGAGGGAAAAATCTTGAGTTGCTGCGAATACAGGATTCAGTCTTTCTGTGTTTTCTTTCTTCCTGCAGTAATGATGATCATTACAAAACCAGCACTAGATTCTCAGGGGTTGATATGAATGCTGCTAGACTACTCTTTCACAAACTCATACAGCCTGAGCATGCTCACATATCACAACAGGTTTGTGCTGCATATTTTCCTTGTTTGGGATTATCTTTCTGTGTTACAGCTCTTCAGACATACTGTGTTATGCTTGGTCCAACCCTATAAGTAGATTTCGTTTCTCAATAATGTATCTGCTGCAAATGTGTGAAACTGTGTTTTGTTGTGACAGTTAGGTAACACATCAGCATACTCTATTTTAATATTTACCATACTGTCATTTTCTAAATGTATAATAGTCTTTACTGAAGTTCTTCATTATTGTTTTCTAGATTAGTTTTCATGTATGTGGGTATTTGTTTAAAATCTTAATTGCATTAAAATAAACAGAATTTTCTGATGTGTTGTAGGTGGCAGCTAGTTTGGAAAAGAACCTTATTCCCAAATTGACCAGCTCCTTACCAGATGTTGAAGCTTTGAGGCTGTATCTCACTCTACCAGAGTGCCCACTGATGAGTGATGAAAACAATTTCACAACGTTAGCTATTCCTTTTGGAGCAGCTATTCTGAACCTAGAAAAAGCTCCTCTGAAAGTTCTTGGTAAGAAACTGAATTTTTACTGTTAAAACTAAAGATCTCCGATGAAAATACACACAAATTCCATCAGTGAAGGCCTGATCTTGGCAGCACCTGCTGTGTATTTACAGTTCTGTACAATTCCCCAGGGAGGAAGTTAAGGCTTAACATGGCTTGGTGTAGGAAAACACTTACTCTGTTGCTTCAGGGTGAGTTAACAGGCCATCCTTGTGAATTCATCTGGTGTTGTAGTTTTTGGACTGATGGCATTTGGGAGGAATTAAACCGTGTAGTTCAGTGTAATTGATATGTGTCTTTGCGCTTTAAAGTGAAAATTATGTGGTCAGACAGCTAACAAGCTCTGAGCAGTTCCAGAAGTGTTGCAGAGCAGATGTTAAATTGTCTTGGTTGTGACTACAGCACCTGATCTGAGCTGCTCAGGCAGTTGATTTTTCTCAGTGATGCCAAGATGTGGTCTTCAAATATGCAGCTGAGAATAGCTCTGTTTTTTAAACTCTGCTTCATTACACCTTCTTATTGTGACTCCTGTCAGCTGAAATTCGGCTGGAAGAGTTGAGTTTGCAGAATATTTTGCTTTTAATTAGTTTCTTTTTGAGAGGGTGCTTTTGTCTTCCTCAGTTACGTTTTGCCTTGTAACCTGTGTCTTGTGTTTTTTCAGTAGTTTTTGGTGAGAGTAAAGAGCTTGTCTCCTGTAAAGAAAAGTTTTTTGAACCCTAGATCCTTTTCCATCGTTTTCCATTGCTTTCGTGACTTTGCTTAAGGTTTCAGGTTTTGAGCCATCTGCTTTATCAAATGTTACTTTGTGATACTGTTATTTAGTCTGGATGAACAGACTTCAAGAGACTTAAAGATTTGATGTGTAACAATTGAGCATTTGTTGTGTTAAAACTGTTTTGTCAGTCTTTATAACTGATGATTATGCTTTCTAGCTAAACCTGTCTTAGTTAACAGGATTCCAGCACAGTGTTGCAGAGGCAAGTACTGAATTTATGTGTTCACCATGTGTTGACAGAAAATTGGTGGTCTCTGCTTGAACCTCCCTTGTTCCTCAAGATCGTGGAACTCTACAAAGATGTCGTAGTGCACCTGTTGAAGTTGTGCAAGATTGGCCTTCCACCTTCTGACAGAAGAATCCTTACCAATTTCCTACACACAGCCTTCAGAGTGCTGGAAATCCTGCACAGAGTACGTTTATGCCATTTCTAACCAGTTCCTTGCCTGTTGGGCTTTGTCAGCATCTCTGTGCTCGGTAGTTGGTAGAAGCTAAGTTACTGATGAGTTTTAAAGACCAGAATTGCATCTACAGAAAAATCTGTAGTTGTTCCATCTGGGCCTATGAATCAGTGGGATTCTGGATTCCAATCTGACGTGATGATGGAATTAACTATTTTTTGGGAACACAGAGTGACCCAGTCATTTGCATCTGTGAGGGTGTGGACTAAAGTGAGAGGGAAAAATCGGTTGACAGATCTGGGATATTTCATGGATCGAGTATCTGATGATTTGGAGAGGGGGGTGTGGGAGGTATTTGTGAAAAGTAAGCCTAGATGATCTGGTTATAAACGCAGAATTTTTGTAACTATCTTGCTGCTTTGACATTTAGCAGTGCTTAGCAGTCCTTGGGAAAAGAAGTGTGTATTAGGAAAATGTGGATGCTTCTGGATTCAAATGATACTGTAGAGACAAGCTTTTGTATAAAGATATTTTCCACACCTCTTTTTAAGCTTAATGTTTTTAAATGGAAACTGTTCCTCTGCTCACAGGTAATAGTGTTCATACTATAATTAAGACTAGAGTTTTGAATCCTAGTTCTTAACACCTGTGCAAATACAGGGACAAGTATTAATTCCGTTGTATACATGAATATGTGTATTATCACTGTTCCTGGGAGATCATACGATGTTTCAAAGCGGCAGCACTGTTATGCAATTCTGTATGCGCAGCTAATTGTATTTTCCTTGAATCTTTGATGGGGTTTTGAATAATCCATGTATCCATGTCTTTAACGTTGTTTTTTGCTTTCTTGTAGGCACTGTTGTTTTTCTAGAATTTTTTTAGTAGCTGGGTATCTGTGGCTGACCTATCAAATGCTTGAAAAACATGGAAAATATCCCTTAGAAAGCTAATAAAAAAAATAAATTGCACTTCTTTAGGTAAATGAAAGAGGACAAGTTATACAGTATGACAGATTTTACATTCATGAGATACAAGATTTGATAGATATCAGAAATGATTATGCCAACTGGTTCCAGCAGCAGGTATTGGGAATGGTAAGTTGGATTGATTTTTTTTATTTGGGTTTTTGGGGGTGTTTTCCTCCCGTGTTTTGTGTTTGTTTTATCCCTTTAAAGAAATCCATAGATTCTCTAAATATGGGCACTTCTTTTTCATAAAAATACCTTCACAGATGACCAGTGCTGAACAGACTCATATCAGGTACTGGCCAAGGCAGAGTTGTTAAGAAGGTGTGTTTCTTCTAGGGTGTCGTTCTTAGGACTGACACTGCTCATTTGAATCTGCCAATTAAAAAGTGATTTAGAATGCTGTCCCTGGAGACTTGCCATGTCAAAAAAGTTCGGAATAATCCATGATAGGAAGACATCCAGAATAATCTGAACTGCTTTATAACGCAGGTCCAGTCAATGGGAAAGCTGCAGCTGTCTTGGGCAGTGAGTCAGGAAGCGCAGCAGGGAGTTACAGGGACAGACACCTAGTGTCGTTTTCTACTCGGAGTATAGCAACCACACTGAGATAATTAATTACTGCATCTGTAAACAGGGGAGTGATAAGTGGGAGTAAATTAATGACTGTGCAGAGAATTACTGAGTTGGATAGGTTTTTGCTGCAGTTCCTTGACTTAAGCTTTCAAAGAATATTGAGTAAGTTAATAAGTTTTCTCTAGCCACCCATAGTTTATTTTTTTCAACAGTACCAGCAGATGTCATTGATTAATGTGCGGAAGTAAACATTTAAAATGTTTAATTTTTTTTGCATCCAAGCAAACGCGATGGTTTAATGGCCCTGTTTTATAGACCAATAAACAGGGTGTTGAAAGAGAAGCTTGTATTTAATAGATGAATTAGAATGTTTATGGTTAATACTTAGTTATCAGTAAACCTTCTCTTGGGGGGAAGCAGTAAATAAATATTTTTTAAATTCTGCATCAGAGGTGAATAATTAATGCAGACACTAATGCTGCTTTTTCATCTTAATTGTTGCTACCTTTGTGCAAATGCTGTCATAGGATGTCAACCATGGATTAACTGAGGTAAGATTGGTTGCAATCTGATTTCTTCTGCAGAATGTAAGGAAATCAGAAATGTGAATGTCAAGGATTGTCTGCTGTGTTCTATTGGGAGTCAAGCTTTAAGTCAGCTATGGCTGTAATCTGAAAAAAATCTTTGTGGTGCAAAAATATGTAATTGTCTGTATTGTGAATTCAGAGCAGCAGTTGGAAAAAAGGGCTCCTTTGATAACCGCTAGCTGCAATAACAGTTCTGAAATTAAAATGTGCTAAGCGAGAGTGTTGTTTGTGTCTGGCTTGGTGTGGTTTGGCTTGATTGGGTTTGAATATTTTCTTATTTTTATTTATTTATTTTTTGCTGAAGTACTAAACTATTAAAAATCTAGTTAATGTTCCTAAGATGCTTTGGTCCTGCATTGATAATAAGTCAAGATTGAGTTCTCCTTCCAAGAAAATAGATGTTTTAAATGAGTGCTATTGCAAAGGCTTTTTTAACCATGATTGTGGCTTTTAAGTAAGCTGAGCTGTTACATGGTTCTTTTTATTCCAGTTAACAGATATTCCTGTTATAATTTGCACATACCCATTTGTATTTGATGCCCAGGCAAAGACAACTCTCTTGCAAACAGATGCAATCATACAAATGCAGGTAGGAGTCTCAGTTTTTAACGTTAAGAATTTATTATTTTTTTTTCCCGAGTTGGGGATTTTGGGGGGTTTCTGTTGGTGTTTTGGTTTGCCTGATTGGGCTTTTTGTTTTTTTAGCTCTGTGTAATCTCTGCCCCATAAAAAGGAAGGATCTAGTTTTAATCTCGGGGTATGTACATGATGGAGAGTAGTGGGTTTGGGGTCCCATTGAAATCAGATTATTTTGTAATTGCATACATTTCCAAGGAGCTTCTTTTCCTTTCATTAATGAAATGGCTTTTTAGTGTGTTAACGACCCATACTACAGGTAAAAAACCCCCAGAAAACAGCAATAAAAAACCCACACCCACAACCCCGACAAACAAAAAGCCCCAAACACCACCCACAATCGAAGAACAACTCCACCTCCCATAAGAGCAGACTTGGAATGTTACCTGAGTCATTGATCTGAGTCTGAAAATAAACAGAAGATCTAAGTCATGCTCAAGTAATGGGCTCATGTAGGAAAATACTACTTTCTCTTGTAATTAATAATAAATGTAGTTTTATATGCCTTTAAAAGTGTATATACCAGCATTTGATGGATTCAGGGAAATGTTCACATTAAATATTTCTATTAACAATATTAAATACTATTTAAGACACACAAACTCACAAGTGGTCTCTGCCACATTCAGAAAATTTGCAACAGCATTTTGTTTTGCAAACAATTTTAATATAGAAATTACCATACAAGTTAAATAAATTGCTTTTCATGCTATGAATTAGTTTTGAATGTATGTTTGCTTTCATGCCAGATTTATATTAAACAGCTTACTCTTCATTAGATGAAATGCAGGATTTTTTTGCTTCCTTTTGTTTTCCAAAGTATTTTGACTGGAATATCAAAACCTGTGTTCTAATGCTTCCCAGAATATTAGCATTGGTGAGAGCAATGGGTAAAGGAAAAGTATTTCCAGTAATCAAATACTTCTGAGATGAATACAAAGATAACTTGGGTAAATTCAGTAGCTCTTATAATAGCCATTCCCATCTGTATTTTTACAGACAAGACTGATGGACAATTAATATTGACAGGAATTTTTATTACCTACTGACACTCTCACCTTGTTTTTCTCCAGATGGCTGTTGATCAGGCCCACAGGCAGAATTTGTCTTCTCTCTTTCTGCCAGTATTTGAATCTGTCAATCCATGCCTGATATTAATGGTCCGGAGGGACAACATTGTAGGGGATGCTGTGGAGGTCCTAAGGAAAACAAAGAATGTAGACTACAAGAAGCCACTCAAGGTATTCCAAGTACATATTGCTGCAAGTGATTAAGAATGGTTTTGGACAAACCTTGCTTTACAATCCATTTGCGGTTCATTGCTCACTGAGTTGTGTTTTTCAGGTTATTTTTGTAGGGGAGGAAGCTGTTGATGCTGGAGGTGTTCGCAAAGAATTTTTTTTGCTCATCATGAGGGAGTTGCTAGATCCCAAATATGGAATGTTCAGGTATTATGAGGAGTCCAGGCTGATCTGGTTCTCTGATAAGGTAGGGTGTGGTCTATATTGATTTTATTTTAACATACAATATTTATATTAATAATATATTAACATAGTAGTTTGTGGTTGTTTTATTTCAAGAGTAGAAGCTGAAGCAAGTATTCTCAAAAAAAGTTTATTTTTGTTCTTGTTTGATCAAAACTTTCCCATTCTTTGCTGTTTCCCTTTTGCTTTCCCCGTTCCTTGTTTGCTCCTCACTAGTTGTCCCCAAGCCAGACAGGTCTTTGAGGAGGAAGTACCAGGCAGAACAAAGTGATTCCAAGGGCAGAATCAGTGAATCAAAGTGGCAGAGACAAATTGCTGAGGTGGCCTGTTGGCCAGGTCTTGCTGTGTTCAGTTGCATTTATGGGTGATCATGGAGTTGCCCCGTCTTGGACGGTTTGATCGCTGACTTTTCAGTGCTCCTTCAGAGAGCTCTGCCTGGGGTGCCTGGATCCCAAACACCCCAATGGTTACACTTCCACAGGGGTGTTTTAGCCCTTGGTAATCAATTCCAAGGGGGTCAATAGTGAGCTCTTCCCTCTTTTCCCAAAAATAATTTTCAAAAAAATTGGCATATTTAATCACTGCGTAGTGCAATAGGAAATCACTGACTTAACTAGAATCTTAATGCAGTATGTGTTCCCTGTAACACAGAATATGTTGCAGCTCAGCCTTTTTAGGTAGAAAGGGTTCTGTTCCCTTGGATTTCAGCCTCAGCCAGTTAAACTTTATCCTGTTTTCCTTGGTACTTAAAGATACATATATATTTAAAGAAAACATAAATTAAATTCACTCAGATTATACTGTACTGTACACTTCTTCCTGGACTCTGCAAGGTTAAAATGACTTCTTTATTTTAAACCATCTTGTCTGTTTTCTATTCTTAGACCTTTGAAGACAGTGACTTGTTTCATTTGATTGGTGTTGTCTGTGGGCTAGCAATATATAATTTTACTATTGTAGACCTTCATTTTCCTCTGGCTTTGTACAAAAAGCTATTGAATAAGAAACCATCCCTGGATGACTTAAAAGAATTGATGCCAGATGTTGGCAGGTAAGAAAGAAAAAAAAAAATGGTGTTCTTAGAAATTAATTTTTAAATCAGGATTTTCCTTAAAGAACATTGCATTTCTTTTTCACACTAACTGGCTGAACAGCTCAGAGTAACTTACAACCATCATGTCATTTGATTCATTTGACACATATTGTTGTTAAGCACCTGCTTCTCGGTGCTTGGTGTTAGTGTTTGTGCCTTCTCTTTTACGAGCCTGCAAGAATTTTAGGGGGAAGAATATTTGAAATTCAAACCCCTTCAGTTTTAGCCATTAATTTTATAAGCTTAAGAATGAACAGAGTTTCAATTTCAAATTACTTAAATCCATAAAGGAAATATTTTTGCTTATTTCAGGAACATGCTGAATATTTGCTTTTGACTAGGGATTTGAATAGGACTAAGTGGTAGGAGTTCAAAGGAGCAGAAAAGGATGCTTGATTGCCTCAGTGTTGTGGATGCCAAAGTTTTCATAGATTCAAGAAGAAATCAAAGATGTTAATGGAAGAGGCAGTTAATGGTTTTTAAGTACTTACTGCTCTGCTTTGGGAATCCCTTAGCTGAAATCTTAAGATGGGATTGTTCTCTCTTCACCCCATGGAGCAATCAAAAGGAGATAATAAAATGATTGCTTGAGATTTCCCGGCACCACACAAGGTGCAAGTCAAGCAGCTAATAAATGAAATAACAGTAGAAAGATACTTTTAAAACTTTAATTATCAAAGCATAAAGAACACTTCAGGAAAATAAATTGAGCTTTCTTTCCCCTGGTGTGAGTACTTTGTAACTTATTTTGCAGGGGAATGCAACAGCTACTGGACTATCCAGAGGATGACATAGAAGAAGCATTTTGTCTTAATTTTACTGTAAGTTTTATATAGTGTCTGAAACATGTCTGACCAAGCTTATGCCATCTATTTTAATTGCTTCTGATGGAGTGTTAGAATAAAAGCATCAGCAGCTGATTCCCATGAGTTTTGGCTTCTGTCTGCCATTCATGTTGCTGTTAACTAAGTGATGGCAAGAAGTTCTTTATGCAGTAGAAAACTTATAAATAGTGTAAAATTATACTATTTTTGTTTGTTTCAAATAGATCACTGTGGAAAATTTTGGTACAACAGAAATTAAGGAGCTTGTTCCTAAAGGTGCTGACATTCCTGTAGTCAAACAAAATAGGTGAGTTCTGTGGGTTACAGGGTAGCTGAGTGTTGCTGTCAGCCTTGGGAGTGTTACTGGGCTGCTGTAAAAACCCTTTGCCAAACTCTGACACTGCTCTTGGAGGCAGAACTACTTTGGCTGTTTTCCCAAGCTCTTCTGTGTATTTTAAAATAGCTTTGTCTTGTACTGACACTGGCACAGGCTGCCCTGAGGAGCCATGGCCGCCCCATCCCTGGGAGTGCTCAAGGCCGGGCTGGGGACACGGCTTGGAGCAACCTGGTCTGGTTGAAGATGTCCCTGCCCGTGGCAGGAGGTTGGGCTAGATCTTCAGAGGTCTCCTCCAACCCAAATCAAAACCGTTTTATACAATTGAAAATGTTTGTGGTTTTGCAGGAGGCTACATATAGTTGAAATTCAGTGAATAATGATGAGAACTTTGACCTAAGTGCCACTATTGCAACTCTTCATTCATACATGGATATTATTTCAGTGAAATTTTGCCTTTGAAGAGAAAATAACATTAGATAAATTAATCATGTGTTATCGTCAGAAGAACGTGTGATGGGTGGGATTTTTTTCCTTGGTCAAGGATTCTGTAACTTTCATTTTTAAAAGCAGCCTCTCCCACCCTTTGTTCCCTTTCTCCTCCTGGAGAATAGACAGAACACATCTGGTGATGCTTTTGTCCCTTTTTGCAGAATACTACTGTTTTCTAGTCTGTTCTTTAATCTTTATGAATTCTCTGTGCTTGTACTTATCCCAGGGTAAAGGGAGAATTGAATGGAAAGAGCACACTCCATGAGAACTGAATGCACACATAAAAAACCATGGCTTTGCAGTTCTCTGGTGCAGGTTTGATGTTCTGTCACCAAGTGACTGTAAAATTGCAGTTGAATTATGGGAAAAGTTTCAAGGTGCCTATGGAATGCCTGCTGCATTATTACCGTAATTGTCTTGCAGCAATGAAGAATTCCTCGTTCTCAAGATCTAATCTAACCCTAATCTCAAGATGCTTCAATTAATTTTAATAATTATTGACGTAGAGTACAACAGAACTTAGTTACCGCTGTGACTTCTCTCTGGAGCAGCCTTGCACTGTTAGTGTTACACAAATTACCTGTCCCTCTGCAATGACACAGCGTGGGCAAGATGGAGATCTCATTGAGTGCTGAAGGGGGAGGGCTGTGGTTCACCACTTTGGTCATCTCCAGCATTTTCAGTTCAACATTCTGTCTGCACAGAGAACGTGTGCCAGTGGGAAAGATAAATGTACAGCTGAAGTCTCTGCCAGTGCAGAGCTAGCCAGTGTTCAGTGGCATTGATCATCATAAATGTTGTAGCACAGCAGGGAATTTTAGTTCTCCCCTAAAGGCTGCAGTAGATGTTTCCAGCAAGATATGAGAACTCCTTGTACCAAAGCACAGATAAGAGGCCATCTGGTTGTCTGCATCCCAGCTCATTGGCAATGGTCTTTTTACCATGCAAGACTCAAATGTCCATTTGAAGTTGATTTGCATTTTTAGTGCAAATACAGTAATCTTTTTAAGTTAAAAGAAACAGGAAAGTGAGTCTGATTAGTGGCTTTTGGGACACTCCTGGAATTCAGGCCTTTCAGCTTGGTGCCATAGAGTCCAGTTCACTGCAATGCACACACAAATAAGGGAGATGTTTGTAGTGCCTGAAATAAATAACATTAAATGTTCCTGCTTTTCTGTTGCACATTGGAGACCACCTTGGGGGTGTGGTGGGGAAATACATTCATGTGCCATTTTTTCACTGTGGTTGTAATGTAAAGCAGACAATACAATATATTAGGCTCCTTTTTGCTTCATTTTCTATGCTCCGTTCTATACAGAAATGGCCGCTGGTTTATTGGTAGAAGGGTGACATGTGCTGCTTCCTCTTTATTTTGCCACATAATTCTTTCTTTCTCTTTTGTACAGGCAAGATTTTGTAGATGCATATGTAGATTACATCTTCAATAGATCTGTGGCTTCCTTATACAGTGCATTCCATGAAGGCTTCCACAAAGTATGTGGAGGTAAAGTTCTTCAGCTTTTCCAGCCCAGTGAGTTGCAGGCAATGGTGATTGGGAACACAAATTATGACTGGAAAGAGCTGGAGAAGGTAAGAACAATAGTTAGCTATTGCTTTCATATAGTTTTAATTTCAGGGTGCAAAAGCAACTGGGTGTCCTCTTGAGTTCTGTTTTAATTGTCAGGATTCCTGTCATTTATTGTCATCTTAAAACATCGGTGAATGAAGACCCTAAAATATTATTTGCCTTCCTGCTTTAACTTTGTCTGTCTAAGTTCTGAAGAAAATCAGTCTTAGAGAGGCAGAAAAATCCACAGAATTCAGAGGCAGCTGTATACAATCTTTTATATTAGACATGGGAAAGTGAAGAGATTGCACACAGTTATTAAAAGTAAATGCTCTTGATTGCCAGAGCTCAGTGAGACATGATCTCTGTTGGATTGAAAATGCTTTGCAGTATGGTCATCTGTCCCTACAGTTGAATTCAGACTGAAGTGCTGAAGAAAATGGAGTCAGGAAAGCAGTAGTAGTGTGTCATTTACTGTGTCCCTTTACACAAGCTGCATTCATTCTGCTTCAGTGTCAGCTTATCCTACTGCTCTGTGAGCGAGCAATAACCCCATTTCCTGCTCATTTTAGAATACAGAATACAAAGGAGAATACTGGGCAGACCATCCTACAATTAAAATATTCTGGGAGGTTTTTCATGAGTTGTCTTTGGAGAAGAAAAAACAGTTTTTGTGTAAGTATTTGAAATTATTTCACAGAAGTTTCTAACTGAACAGCATCACTGGAATTTCAGGCTCTTGCTATAAGAGGGCAGAGTAAGTATTTCTCTGAAATGATGTGATTAACTGTTTGGAAAAAAAATCATAGTGGAAGAAATTGATTATGAGCTTGTCTCTGATTTACTTGGGGTTGTCCCTAGTAATTCTGGGTGATGGGTAGTTACAGATTACAGTCGATCAGAGCAGCATTAAAAAAAGAAACCCCAACCCCACAAAACACCAACAACCTAAACTGCTGGTGTCATTTATCTGGTGACTAGGATATTCCTGTTCTTTGACGTAAAGTTCACATCCTCCAGGTTTTTCACTGCACAGAGGTGGAAATTTAGAGTTGTAACTGATTGTAAATATGTTAAGGTAGTGATATAAGTGGAAATGCACACATAACAAAGTAATCAAAGCTTGCTGTGAGTGAGAATTTGCTGAGAATAGATCAGAGATTAGTTTCCAATTCAGATAAATGATTTATTGAATGAACTAATTCTGTATTTTCAGGATACTTGGAAATGCTCAGTAAAGATAAAGCTAAAGGATTTTGAATTAGAAGTTCTGTTGACCAAAAAGCTTTATAGTATTTTTGTGGACTGTTAGGTTTCATATGCTAAAATGAAATACTTTCCTTTGTGTATCACTTGTTGCGTTACAGTTATGAGTTCACGTGTGCAAGGTAGAGATGGGGTTAAGTCATTATTCCCTGTTTTCAAAACTTCACAACTTCAGTGTGAAAAGCTGACCCTTGCTGGAATGATTAAAAAAGGCCAGCAATGATTAGAGCTGCATACGTGACATAGACAATGTTAGTAGTCAACTAGTTACAAGCCTTTGTTTTTTTTTGACAGTGTTTCTGACAGGCAGTGATCGTATTCCAATTCTTGGAATGAAGTGTCTTAAACTGGTCATCCAGCCAACAGGAGGAGGAGAAGATTATCTGCCAGTAGCTCACACTTGCTTTAATCTTCTTGATCTTCCAAAATACACAGATAAAGAAACCCTAAAATCGAAGTTGATCCAGGCCATAGACCACTATGAAGGTTTCAGTTTAGTATAACTTGAAAATGAAAGTTCTGTGTAACGTGGGATCATTAAGTTTTTGTGTCTTTCTTGTGGTGGTAAATTCAGTGGATTAAGTGATGCAGTTGATAATATAACTGATTATTTGCAAAAAATGTTCAGTCGTACGGATATTCACGGGAGCCAAAAAAACATTTCCAAAACTGAGGAACTGTCTTAATACATACCTTCCTGTACAGAGCCATGTGGATTTTGCCATCTTACAATAAAAACGAGAGTATTGTGAATGGGAGTCAAGTTTCACTAACAAGAATTAACATTTCACCTTATGCAAACAATTTGGCGTGTGAGTGCATGAGAGACTTGCTTCAGTTTTTCAAATCACTTAGTAAGAACATTTAACTTTTTCCCTGATGAATTCACTTGGTAACTTTTCATTTTGTAAATAATAAATTTTTGTGATAAAATAGTTCTGTTCCGATAGCAGTATGGTTTCTATTGCTTGTAATTGAATATGAGCTTATTTTATGGCTTTTAACAAAAAAGTGACTACTCTGATTTCTGAAGATATCTATTTTTCTGGTTTGTTTTAAGAACCTTAATAATGAAAGTGATTGTTTAAGAGACATTCATCTTCACAATGTACAATCCATGAAGCAGTCACTTAGTGCCGATACAAAACCGCATCCAATGGCATTTTTAATATGTGGATGGACAAGCTGAATTAAGACACTGTTTTATTTTTAAGGACTGATTCTGTAATTAAGTGGACACAATTATAAAAGAGGTTAATTTATCATTTGAAACCTCTGCAGTCGTGTCAAGAATACAGCTTAAAAGATGCACCAGCCAATTGTTGCTGTCAAGAGGTTAAACGTTTATTTTTAAATGCTGAAAGCGTAGTTTATGGTTTCTAATAGAATTTTCACTTTTTTCCAGATAAATGCATTTGAAATAACCTTTAACACCCCTCTCCCCTTTTCTTAAGATTTTATTTTTAGTATAATTGCCCTGAGACGATTGTGCTTAGCTGGACACTTTCGGATTTGACTTTTCCTTCTCTGGTTAAATTCCAGATTTTGTGGTGTTAATGCATATGTGACTTGCAGCTGTGAAACAAATATTTATTTTTTTTAGATTTTTAAATGCAGTGAAAAAATTCAAGCTATAATAAAAGACTTGAATGAAAACCTTTGTTGGTTGATGTGTATGGATGCTTGCAGCATGCAGTGTTCTTCAAGTGGAGCGCAGCTTCCAGTGCATTAAATGGAGAGTACAACTAGAAAAAGCAGGGAAATGCAGTCATTGTAATAAATTGTATAACACCCAGTTTCTCTGCTGGCAGTTCATATAGATATAATACAAAAAAAGGTCAGTACAGTTAAAATCAGTCTTTTTTCCTTAACACTGTTTTTACAGCTTTCTCATGCAGTGTAACATCTTATTAATTTCTTTGTATGCAGCTCATATTCCATCTTTTCCAACATTTGTTATCTGGCTGGGAAATTCTCCCTCTTGTGAAAAACAAGAAACCAACAAATACTAAAGCAGCTTAATCTTATTATATGTGGAAGAAAGAAAAGGAGAAAAGGGGGGAAAAAAAGTATCATACAGTCATTTTAACAGGTAATAGTCAAACACCATTTTTAATTATGAAACACTAAGATTGCAAAGGCAGATATTCAAAAATTAAGAAGTGGCTAATGTAAAACTGTCTTACTCCTTTTCCCTTGTGTATTATAACATATCCAAGTGCTGCTGGTTTTTTCTGATGGGAGTCTTGTTTCACTTGATGCATACAGTTGGTGTTCACTGAATAAGAGGGGGTTTCGGTGCTGTTGTGCAGGTCCAGGTCTGATTCAGTGCATATCATCCAAAGCCAGTGGTACATGTGTGTATTTCACTTCCCTGTAAGCCATTCTCTGCTTTTTGCTGTATTGGCCTTTTAGTCAGTGCCAGTATTAACCTGAAGGATGACTAAGGGCCTTATTCTAGATAAGGGCTCTAAGGCAGAACCCAGCCTGCAGTTCACTTGTCCATTTTTGGTGCCCAATTTAGGATGTACTGGACATCATAGCTGTCCTTCATTTTTGAAGTGCAGTTCTTGCTGACTAAACTGCTGTGACAAGTGATTCATGTTGCTGCAAAAGTTTCTCCAGTATCAGCAAGACCCATTTCCTAGTGTCTTGGAATATGAGTGGACATGAGTAAGCTTTGGGAGGGTGGAGGGTCTGGAATGGTTGGTTAAATATCACTTTAAGAACCCCCTGGCAGAGCAGGGCTAAAGTCACTTTCCTCAGAATAGCGTTCAGCTGAGAATTCTGTGCAGTTTTCTGGCCTTGGTTTTACTCACTTTTGCAGGAAATGGAGTTGGGTCCTGTTTGCTAAATGATCCTGATTATCTTAGAGGTGTTGGTTGATTCTCTGCAGGGAGGCAGTGTCCAGTGCAGCAGAGACATTGTCTGCATAGTAAGGTAAAGGACTTCTGTGTACTAGAAGGACTAGAACAAAGGACTAGAACAATTGATAGTCATGGTATGACTTGGGTCAAGCAGTTCAATGCTTTCTGCAATGCTTATGTTGCCCGTAATTCATTTGACAGTCACAGCAGCCCTGGGAGCAGCTCTACTGAAGTTGAACCCTTAGGTTTCCTCAGCCTGGAAGAAGGTGGGCAGCAGGAACTGCTTTCTCTTGCTTGGATCATTTTGCATCCAGTATGTGATGTGCAGCATGTAAGAAAGGGGAAAAAATACCCATTCCATGCATAGTTGAAATAGCCATGATGTTAAGAAAGCCTAGAGCCTTCCTTTCCCTCAAACCTTCAGTTACTCAGAAGAGCTTGGGTACCACAAAAGGGTAATGCAAGCAGCTGGGGAATGGCAGTTGTTGGGGCTGCAGTGGGAGCATTTTGCAATAATTTTTGGTTTTTTACAGTATTTTTATTTGCTAACTAGATTAGCATTTGGTAAAGATTCAGAATTATCACCAGAGGAGGCCAGTTACATGTCAGATTTGCATCCATCTCCATCATGGTTTCTGAGACGTGCTGTTGTCAGAGCAGTGCAGTCATGGACTGGATTTGTTTCACCTGTCACGTCTGTACAGGAATGACGATTGAATTTGCACGGCAGAACTACCCAGGCTACTTGAACTACAGGTACAGCAGATGTTTGTCACTCATTTTCCAGGGCAAAACAAAGAACTGTGTAGAACGGTTAAAGCAGTGAGCATCGTGTTAAGCAGTTAAGCATAATGATTTGTCCCTTTTGTCACTTCGTGGGAGTTACTATTAATGAGATTGTTACTAATCATAGTTTGAGCTTCAAGCCATGGTATTGCCTTTAAGAATGTTTGTAAACTACTCTGAAGAGGGTTTTAATTCACTGCACTGCTCTCTGCTGCAGTAAACAAATCATCAGTGATAAATAAAGCTTAATGTAATCAAATGTAAATTACTTGAAAAGAGAGCTTCTTAAAGGCACAGGAGGCTCTGCAGTTAAGGTAAATGCAGATAAAAGCACTGGTATAGAGTGAACAACACGAGAATGGCTGTGTTGACTTTCTATGTGCAGCCAGAATGATGGACTTGTATACACTATGGGGAACTGCCTCATTCAGTTTTTGAAGGGGAGAAAAAAGAAGAGGAAAAACAAAATATTTGTTTCCTTGGCAAGTGACAAGGTCCCATTTCTAAGTTGCCAGGTCGTAATGGGATTTGAGTGCACTAATCATCAACCTACTGTTTCGATCCTTCAATCTGCAGTTCATGTTTGTGTTGGTCATGTCTGGAGCAATGACTTCAAAACCCTCGCCTAGACCTTGAAAGGTGCAGAGCATCTTGTATCACCTGCTGTCACCGGATTTAATACAGCACCTTAGAGCCCCCGGAAATCTTCTTGACTGTTTGCCTGGTCTATGTGCTCAATTAACCAACAAAAGAGTGCCACAAGCCATCATTTCTGTACACCTGAGTTCCCTGACCGTGTGACTGAGTCCTCAGTGTTTTTATTTTCTCAGGGAAAGGAGCCTGTTCGTGCCTATACACATAATTTTTCTCTGTGCTACCTCTTACACTGACTTCCTGTGAGCATCCTAAAACTTTGTAACTGCAAACCTTTGCCTGCCCATTTCCACAGATGCGGTGAATGCGAAAGATGTCGTATCTTCTAATCACAAAACAGTTGTGGGGGGAACACCTAAACCCAAGTGACAGTAACAGGCACACTAGAGCTCTGCAAAAGTACCATAGCTACAGCCCTGCTGGTCTAAACAGTCTGAGTTCCTGTGTATCCCCTGGGTTTGAATGTAACTTGATTTTACAAAACAACAAAATAATGTGTGCAGGTGCCATGAGTGTCATCAGAGCCCACTTACATGAACTACTCCAGCACTCTGGTTTGTTTTTTTTTCTCCAGCCAAAGGCACATCAGTTTCAGATTAGGAAAATGAGGTTTGGGAATCTTGTTCCACATAGGAATTACCAAGTTAGTAATTTCAGTCTAGTTGGTGTGTGCAGTACTGGTGAGGGTCTTTATCTCGCCAGCTGCTCCAGGCTGGTCTTACCAACGGGTCATGAATCCTACACCGTGCAGTGATTGTCTGCAGGTGTTCACTGCTCCCCTCCATGTGCCTGATTACGTGAGGAAACTCAGGATTGATGTTATCTGAAGCCTTTGGTTTGAGCAGAGTGCAAAAGTCAAGTTTCCTTCTCTTTTTTGAGCAAATGCAGCAGCTTGTCTGGGAGAAGGAACAGAGCTGGCAGACTCTAGCTAAAAACCAGCTTCCAGTGGAAATTGTATTTGCCATATCTTTGAAAAATCTCAAAGGTAAAACCAATTTAATTATTTGTGTCTTAATTCTGCACAGAGGCTCTATGGGTCCACCTGCTAGCAGGGTACTCTGGGTGTAGCATCTCAATGAGCCCGAGGCTGTCCACTGGCAAGATATCCTAACGAGGTGCCAAGATGAGATAAGGAGTCAGCAAAGGGGGAAGGTAATTGAGATAAGGAAGATCAGCAGTATCTTTAAATGAAGGAGGAGTTCTCTGGCCCACAGGCTGGTGTGTTAATGCAGAGGTCAGGCCCTGCGGGGAACTGGGGATTTCTGTCAGTGCCAAGTAGGGAATGCTCCGAGTTTTAAAGGCTGGAGTTAGAGGGTAGGGATGCTCCACGGGGTCTAAGGCAAATCCTCCAGAGCATTCAGCGTTCCTGGCATGTTCACTGTATGGAGCCCAGTGTGGGGATGCACAGGCACTTCCGTAGGATCTGGGGCTCCCCATAAGCCACCCACCTGCTGTGGGGAGGAGGGTCCCCCTCGGCCAGGGCTTGTACTTCGGAGCAGGGCCCTGCCGTTGGAAGGGGCGGTGAGTAATAATTGTACAGTTAAAAAACCCACGGCCAAACAACCAAATCCCACTGGAATGTGTTTGTGTTTTGTTTTGAAGTACTTTAGAATTGTGTTTCTTTGTGTCTTTCAAAATAACTTAATTTGCAGTTTGCACGTTTGCTTTGTCAGGGCTGTGTCACAGGTGATGCAGAAGCTGCTCAGGGGGAGCCTGGCCTCTGACTCCAGGGCACATGAAGTGGGCTTTGCAGGGAAACAGAGTTTCTCTTGCTCTGTAAGAGTCAAAATAACAGGCCCGTGGTCAGAGAGCACTTGGGATCGTGTGCCTTAAGAAACGTAGTCCTTTGAAGACGTGTGTTTGTGTAGCTGCTTCCACCATCTGCCAGGCAGGGTGAGTGGGTGTGCCTTGCTGGGGCTGTTGTTACAGGCTCGCTGTGAACGGCTGTAGCCCAGCTGTGATGTGCAGCATGTAAGAGCTGCAGCAGAGAGCTGCTGTGCTCAGTTCATCTGAGGCACAAACCCTCTCCACCTGTAGCCAGCCCAGGTGCTTCCAGGAGGGTGTAAAGAGAGGGAAATAAGCCTCCAGGAGCTCTGGTAGTCCTGTGCCACCTGAATTTGCCCAGCTCCTTTGCAAGGCCCCTTTGAGCCGCCCCAGTGTCCCACAGCAGGGAGCTGCACAGGTGCTGAGTGGTGCTTTACTTCAGTGCCTCTGCTTTTCTGGGTCTTGGGCCTCACACTGGGAGAGTAACTAGCGACTCTTTTCCCTTGGTGCACCATGAGTAGGATTATTTTGACTATTTTCCTACTGAGTCCTAACAGTCTGTGTGTCTTCTTGAAACTGCTGAGCAAAGAGTAACTCAGGGTACAACTCCATGACTTCTTGTGGATTTATAGCTGGCTTAGAACCCATTGTTACCTAGACGTGGCCAGTTGTTTTAGCCTGAAATTCAGCATTTTGCACTGGGTTTTATTCCCCAGTCACTTTGTAGATAAGTATATCATGTAAATAAATGCCACTGCTTTTCCATTTCGACTGTTCTGGTTCAGTATTTAAGCATAGATTACTGGACTTGAGGTACTCACTGGGTCTTCATTTTTTCAAACCTTTTTCAGTTTGATTCTGAATGCTGGTTTTGTTAGAACTTTGTGTTCTTATAGCCCCTCCTAACTGGATGTTGACTGACGCTTTGTTGTCATGCATTTAAAAACATTATCTATTTCCATAATCAAAAATACTAATTGAAAATGTACTGGATTCAAGCCAGCTCCATAGAAAATACATGGCTGTTAAGAAGCAATTATGACAAGATGTTTAAGTATGTACTTCCCTTTCCATCACTTTAAATATTTTTGCAAGGTCATTATTGTGTCTAATGTACCAGAATAGCCTGGAAGGTGGCTGGGTAATGACAAACAAATGCTTGTACTTTGCTTTATTTTCAGTGCATCTATTTAATATAGATACTAAGGGCTAAGATGCTTTCCTAGGGTAGTAATGCAGCTTATGAGAAAAGTAAGTGATCTCCTTTTTTGTGATTATACAAATGACAGCTGGACCTGGATGTGCTCTGCCATGCTTTCAGATAAATTTCATGCAAGGTGCTGAATATTTAGGAATGACAAAAAGCCGTGATAGCAAATGTTTCCTCGTGCCCATCATTTGCCTTATGATTGTTTTAAATACTCTTGAAAAACAACGGCAGTGTGTAAAATGAAGGAGTAAGGGAACACATTATAGTTTGGGGTTCCTCTTCTGTTCAAATATTATTAGCAAAGGCACAAGAACAAAATGCTGAACTTCATCTAGATGCAGAAAAAGGTGCAGTTGTTCTATTCAAGAGGAAAAATGTTTTCAAGTCATTCAGAATAATAATTGATAGGAAAATATCTGCATGTGTAAGAGTAACTATTTTTAATGCTTTGTGTCTCAAGTGTGTGAGATTAATCATCTTTTTATTTTCCTAACACAGATTAGTTTCCGTCCGAGGGATGGTGGTTCAGAAGCACAGTGGAATCGTCCACACAGGAAGGTGTTACATAGGGGGGAACTAATTAAAATGGGCCTTGGCCCTTGGAGGCCAAAGGAGGGGATCTGTGCAGTCTGGGGTGGGCTCAGCACAGCTGCAGCCCCCAGGGAGCCATGGGATGAATTCTGAATGGTGCAGGGGAGCTTCATCCAGGCTTTTCTTTTTTCCTGGATGGAAAAAAGCCATTTCCAATGTAATGCCTTCCATTAGCCAGGGTACATCTTGACTGTACAGGGCATCTTTGGTAAGTTTATAAGCTATAGCTAGAAATTAACAGAAACCAGAAATCAAATGACAATTTTAATAGACTTTAGAACAGAGTGTACGAGTATAAAACACTGGTTTTGTATTTCAAAAGTTGCAGGAAGATAGCCAGTCATTTTAAACAGTCTTCTACAAAACATATGCCAGTAGATTACATAAAAGACACTATATACAATATAAAAGAGCAGAAAACAATCCTCACTGTAAAAATAATTTAAAACAAAGTATTTCAATTTAAAATATCTCCTATAGCACAAACTAATACATTGTGACATGCAAGTGAAAACTAAACATATTGCATTCTTTAGTGTAGCCAAATAAGAGCTGTATTAAATTTGGACAATGAGACAACATGCCAACATTTCCCAATGAATACAGGAGGCTGTTCTTAAATATTTATTAACTGCTGTATTATGTTCAAAGAACAGCTACTATACATCTTCCAAAATGTAATAAATATTAAAGCAAAGTATATGAATAATCTACATCGTGGAGTTCATTTGGGCTAATGTTGAAAAAGTGGTTTATAGAAAAATGCTGTTTCACTTACTACTGCACTGTGCAATTTTACAAAATAGTTCTAAAGGCTTGGAAACAATCTGCACTTGAACATTTGCAACATCCAGTTTTAAGGCAGCCTAGCACTTGAGGCAGCAGAGTGGGAGAAGCCGCTTTGCTGTGCGCATCCGAGGCGGCGCGGGCAGCTGGGAGAAGGTTTCCCAGCCGGACCAGGACCTCGGCCCAGCAGCTCGTTCATCCTTGCGGAGCCGCTTGGCAGCGTAAGCGGAGCTCCTGCTCTTGGAGTCAGTCTCTCCTGGGTTTGTTGCATCGATAAGGACGAAGGAAGAGCTTCATTTTTGCGCCTTCTCACACGCTGGTAGGAACACTCCTCTGAAAACTCCGCTTCCACACTGGAGCCTTGGCAGTTCCTCAAATGCTATTTATAAAGCAAGCTGCTCTAGATGTGACCGCTGGATACAGCGTGACAGACTCCTACTGGGGGGGATCCTTTCTGTTTGAAATGCCAGATTCTAATTGCTAAGGAGCCAATGTCAGGATCGTTTCATGTCCACAGGAAGTATTAAACTCAGCAACCTAAGCATTTTCACAGCACTTCTTGATCAGTCTAGAAAGGATTTGATTCCTCAAGTGCTGTTGTCTTGTTTCCATTTCGCTATCTGCTCGCAATTAAGTATGTCTCAAACATACAAAGTAACTGTTAAAGCAAAAAAAAATTAGCTGCCACAGTAGGTCTTAGAAAATGCCAGTGTTTAATGAGAGACTAGGCGTGAATGAAAGGTTTAGCAGAAGCGTAAGAAGGTTTTAAATAAACAAAAGTGTTACAAAGCAAGAGGTGTGAAAATACCATTCTTTGGTCTAAATTAGCTGTTCCCTTTATATTAGTTTAACATTCCAATGGCTTTTTCAAAACTGTTTAAAAATAATATAAGCTGAAATTTATTAAGCAAAAATATGTATTATATACATGGAGGCCTGATCAGACAGATGAACTTAAAAGTGAACATAGTGACAGTTGTTTAGATAATCCTAGTACCTTAAAAAAAAGATGAGTTAGTGTTGAGTGTGCAGTAATAGATTTTTATTGAAAAAGGTAAAAAACTAAGCATGAAAATCTGTTTTAGTTATTTATAAACACTACATCCTTATGGTTTTGTTGCTCTAAATTCAGACGTAAACATTCATTCTGACATGCCAAAGCTCCTAATGCTGGTGGGAGTTCCTGTAACCAGTCAGCGATCACTTTACAGCGCGTTGCTCGGATGCTCAGTCCCTGCAGCTTCGTTTGTATCAGCTGATTCCTCAGCTGCCAATTCATCCTGTTCGGCTCCATCCTCCCCGAAGCCAGGCTCCTCTTCCCGCTCAGGAGCATCCTCATCCTCTATGCCATTGTAAAACTCATCGATCTCACTCTCATCCTCCACATCTAAGCTCTGACTGCGGCATGAGCCGCTCTCACTACTGCTGCCACAAGAGCTGGAAGATATGATATCGTCTTCAGAATCCGAGTAAACCTCAGCACCGTGGAAGATATAGCGATTGGGTGGCAAAAACAGATACTGAGTACCTGAAACAGAATTTCAACAGTCAGTGACAGGCTGAAGGAAATGATTCACACAAGATCTGGCAGACTGCTGGTTAGAAGGTACCTGCATAGATCTGTTTTCAACAGCGACTCTTAACTGACAAATCACATTACGTGCAAACGCATTTATGCCCATGTACGTGTATTTATCATGAAGGACAAAAGAAATGCGTCACTGGAAAGCTCAGTGTTCATCCTCCCCCTTGGACACCAAAAAGAATTTACGCTGATTGTTCAGCAGCCTTTTTCATGGGAACACATTCACAGCTAGACTTCCTCTACCTGTGACAGGATGGGAGCCCCCTGCATGGAGTATCAAAGTCTAAACCCAGCCTTTCCTTTGAAAAACGGCAATTCAATTCCTGACTCCTTACATCAGTTACAGGACTGCATACTGGAGGGCTTCCTTGGAAAGTCTAAAGTTTCCTTCAACATGTGCCTCACTCCAGCTGTGAGATTTTTAAGTCCTGTCATGACTTTGTCTTCCAGCTCTTCTGCCATACCAAATCATGCTCTACACTATGGCCAGCTTCTGAACACCGAGGGATCAAACTAGTTTTTCCGAAAATGCATTTGAAAATGTTAGGAATGGATTTATTTTTTGATACCTACCTTCAGCCTCCTAAACTTTGATCTTTTAGGTGAGGATGTGATCACTGATTATAAAACCTATTATGAAATACAAAAAATATTTCCTTCTGGCTCCTCCAAAAGAAAGAAATGGTTCAATGAGAGTTACACAACTACTTGTCTGAACAAAAATAGCCACCAAAACCCACTAATTGCCTCATTTATCACTTCAAAATAAGCCTAGCATGAACATATCGGCCAAAGGGAAGCAAAATACTGAAAAGCATTAACACTTACCATCCAGCCTTTTGCTAATCTGTTCTTTTGCAGATCTGTTTACCCAGCACTTCCTCAGTATTTCACTCTTTTCTTTATTCTCGCCATCATTAGATCCATTTTCCTTCATTGTTTCAGAGTTCATTAGCTCACTAGCAGGATTTTCAGGGTTTTCTGATGACATCTGTGTGTCCTGAAGCGTCTCCTCTGAGCAGGTCCCTTTAGTTTCTGAGGCAGGCTCACAGTTTTCTACCTTACATTCAGGTGGGTGTTCTGAAGATGCCACCGCAGTCTCAGGTGGGGTCATCCTTTCTGGTGAACTGGAGCCTTCTGAAATGTTCAGAGGGGTTGGTGGGAGCTCAGCCGAGAGCACTTCGAGCTCCTTGTGCGGCCGTGGAGGCTTTTCTGTGATTTCTGAAAGTTTCACTGAGTTGTAGCAAAGTTTTGTGTATTCGCTACCTAACCTCTGACATAATTCATTAATTATAACATCACAGTCTCCGAGAAGCTCCACATCAAAGTGTAGATGAGGCAAAGGTTCCCTATTAATTAAGATCTGAGGCACTTCATGGGGGATGGAACCTATATATGGAAAAGAGAATTCAAAGGTAGTCACTCAAGTTGTACTTTCAGCAGAGACCTACTGAGAAAGCTCAGGCTTCTCTTCATGCCTTCACTTGCAACAAGATAAAAACAGCCAGATCAGGAAGAAGCCAAGCCAGTCCTAAATTTAACAACAGCGGTTTGAGGTGCTGTGCCTACTGTAGCCTGGTTAGATGGTTCCTCCCCCCCCCAGTTCTTTCCAGTTAAAAGCATTCCTCAGTCACTGAGAAATATATGCACAGAAATACTGGCTACAGTAATGTTTGGTCAAGCGTTACAAAGATTAATGTCTTTTTAATCTGTTTGAACTATATTGATTTTGTGCATTTGTTTTATGTACTTAAGTGCATGTGAAGAATATATGGCTTTTGAGATGCTTCCATTCTAAATCCTTCAGGTAACTTTGAAAGCATATTGCAAGCAGGGAGAGAAATGAATTGAATCTTAGAACAAAGTCATTCAGGTTTAAGAGAGTAGTTTTTCACATAATCATTTAATTACCTTGAGATCTACCCTGAGTGTAGAAAAAGCACTTAGAATTTGTTACTTGTCTCAATTTTGCATTTCAGCTTTACATAGGCAGTCAGCTTTCATCTTAGAAAACAGGGTGCTCACTGAATTGAGCCAAAGATGTGTCTTAGAGCACAGAGTTTCTCAACTGAGAATTCCACTTCTGATCCACATTTCTTAAAGAAAGTGTTACCAGAGACAGTCACTTACTTGGAATCAATGCTACTGGTCTTACTTTGAGTGAAGACCCAATGACAATAAGGAGATCCACTTCATTTTTGTCGTACTTCATGGCACGGTGAAACTGCTCGGGCAGGTTCTCCCCAAAGAACACAATGTCCGGCTTCATGATAGTGAGCGGCTCCTCGGGGGGGCAGCGGGGACAGCGGGGCACCACCTGCACCACAACACCTCCTGTTACTGCAGGGCAGGCCTGGGCCTTTGAAACACTCACAGATTTCACAGGCACTCATTTTGGCACGGACAGGGGAGTTGCAGTGGTATTTCCTCATTTTGTTGTTCTGTGGATGCACAGACCAGCTACACTTCTTAGTCCGGCCTGCAGCAACTGCCCAGGGAAATAAATCCCGCAGGAACAGAGGGACAAACCAGGCAGGTCTACACCACAGGTCTCATCTAACAACTAAGCCACAGCGCAGCAGTCATGCCCAGCACCAACTGAGCACACCTCCCACCTGATAGTAGTGTATTTTTCTTAGTTCAATCAGAGCAAAAAATTAGATTTCACTATCAGGTTCCAGTTAAGGATCTGACACAAACCCCTTCCTAATCCAAGAGTCTTTTGTAGAGTTTTACCTGGAGTTTCTCCTCTCCAAAAGGTTATGTGCGTTATACACACAAAGCTACAGGGTACTGCGGCAGGCAGCTGCCTAAGAGCATACAGGACAAGAACAGAGGACAGAACTTTTGCTTGGTCTCTGTTTTATACTTTTCTATTTCCTCCAGAAACAGAGCAGAATCCTGCCTCACTAACAAATGTGGACAAGAGTTACGTTCATGGAGAAGTAGATTCCCTTTCCTACTGACACCAGGGAGTTTTCTGATGTTTGGGACCTCTGTCAGCTCTTTACCATCGTAAGACTTTTTCAGAGAGAAGAAAAACAAGAAGGTGAGGGATGGATCTATAGACAATACTGAGCATTCTTCCTTCTAATAGTCAGGTCTCCTCATCTGTAGTTGTAAAATATGATGCTCCAGAATAAATCTAAGTAGCTGTAATCATATAGAAACCATCACAAGCTACAAATTCGAGCTATAAAGGTGTAAAGATGTATATTACCGACTGTAATAGAAAAATATCTGAAAACTGACATTTAAATGCATAATGAGTCTCTCCTATACAGAGAAGAGCTGCAGAAAAAAATAATGTAGAATGCAGAAAGTTTAAATCAAAACAATTAATTTTATGGATGCCTGCAGTGGGAAAGTAAACAATGACAATCTCCAAATGACAAAATGGCACAAGTAGAAGGCCTTCCTCTAGTGTCAAAGGATTTTTCCCCAAAATTAAAGTCTTTAGACAAAGGAAAACCTCGTGGGAGGGATGCCTAAGAAGCAATTTGGCACAAGAGCTAGGAACTGATGTGGAGAAAACCTTCACCCTGTACCTGAACTAGAGAGCACCCAATAATCCCACAGTCAAGGGAAACCAGCTTAAGAATTCCCCAAAAAGAAGCAGATGGCTAGAGTGAGTCTTGAACTTTTTTTCCAGATCTTTACATATTAGAGAAAATCTAATTCCAGCCAGCAGGCTCTGGAGGTAAAGGAGTAAAAATATCTGTAGGATAAAAAGTTCTCATATTCTTAATAGCAAAGTAAACCAGATTGCACATTCAGTATTTCAGAGTTACAAGGCTTCAGGCTTATGAGATTCACAGTTCTTAAAGCTTTACTCAAACATCTCTTCTGAAAGGCTTTTGCTGAATTCTATTTCAAATGTAATACCTGAAGGCTTTACATCCCTTCCGTGTTTCTTATCTAAAGTTGCAACTGTGGACTCTGAGGCATTTATCAAAAAAATCAGTGAGCCTGCAGAAAGGAGCCCCTTTCATTTGCATAACAAGATCTTTTTTGATCACATAATCATCACCTCTGTTCCTTCAAAAGAAGGGGAAGAAAGGCAAAGGCAAAGAGGATCTCTCCAAGTTAAGGGTTCATCTGCTCTGACAGAGCAGAACCAACTCCTGCCTCGGTCCCAGGTCACTTCATACCAGACAGGGGGAGCTTGAATATGGAATAGTTCAGGAGTCCTAGAAAGCAACACCAACATCCCATCTGATCCTTGCCCAGAGCCTGCTCTGTGGTTAGCCATTTCTCCATGCATCAGCTGCTGTTTAAAACACATTTTTAATATGGGTAAATGCTCAAAGAGCAGCCAATGTTGTAAAAGGATAAGAACGCTTTCTCAGTATGACTGTGAGTTCAGATTAACACAAACCAGGTATAAATCCAACTTTCTACGTACCATTTAACCTCTACTTTTTCTCAGAGGAGCCATTACAAATGGACTCTTATGTTTTGTTCTGATTTTTGCCATTACCTAATTTTTGCAGTATAGTATTTGAGTACACTTTTAAATACCAGAGGAAATGCTAAAATACAGAGAGGCACTTTTATGAAATACATGCAAAGATAGGGAGCCTTTTAAAAGCAGATCTTGTAAGCAATCCCAGTGTGGTGTTTCAGTTTGGTTTGGGGTTTTTTGAGAGAATTACGTATTAGAAAGCTGCAGTGAGTTAAAGTAGATTTTTTTACCTGATTGAAAATATCTCCTCGAACAACTTCACAATCAACTTTGTATTTACAGATCAGGCAGGAAGCTGTTGCAAAGGAACCTGAGGGGAAAAACCCGTATGGTAGCATCAGGATTTTCAGTCATTCAGATTTGTCTTATGCCCAAGCTGTTTTGACAAAAAGGCTGTTATGTTGCAGTGCTACAGAAATCAGGCATTAAAAAAGGTAATGTAAAATTAAGAGGAGATACTTGGAGTACTAGAAGTTGTTATTTTAGGTGTTAGTCAGCAGAAATCTTGTTAGGAGTAGCAATATACCATACATGTCAACACAAACGATTCTGTGTCTTCTCATTCCCCTGAGCTGTGCAAGCACAGACAAGGAGCAGAGAACAGAGATTGCCCCCTCCCCATTACACAACAACAGTGGTGCTGCAAACAGCAGCAGCAGCACAGGAACCCCCAGCAACTCCACAAACTGTAGGACAGAATAACTAAGAAAATGCCTTAGTGAACACACTGTGCTTTCAGGGTATTGTATCTGGGCAAGACAAAGAGAGTGAAAGCACAGAAAAACCTGGAGCAGATCATTTATGAGCAACTGGCAGCTCAGGTCTGCTGATCACTGCTGGCCTGCAAACTGCACAGCTCCTGAAACCCTGCTCAGCATTGCAGCTCCCACAACACACGGGATTCCAAGGACTATGGGAGGTGTGACAGTTATCTGCTCCTTCCAATTAGCTGCTAGCAATAATTCAGAGCTTCCCACAGCATGTTAGGGACCCATCTGTCAGGCTCGCAGACCCAACTCTGTGAGGCATCTGCCACTGTTATGTGAATTATTTTTCACCATCAGAAGTTTGGTGCCCATGCATGAGCCATTCATAGCCAGCAGGCCATGGCCTCTGGTCACTGAGCCCCAGCCATGGCAAGGAATACAATCTCATTCCAGACACACTGGCTGAATTCAAGAGACATTTTAAATACAGAAAAATGCATCTCAGACACCGCTGTTTTCATAGTAGAAACTGTACTGTTGGTCTGCAGTGACAAAGGGGTCTGAAGGTTCACATACAAACTCCCCAAATCACTGCAAGGTTCTTTGTTAACTGCTCATGATTATTGCCCCAGCCAGAGGAAAAAGTAGAATAAATACAGCAGTGTGAACCCACAGAAGAGTTTCAGTTTCTCTTCAGCCACCACCATTAGGCAAGAACCATTTGGTAAAGAGCAGCAACTGTGGGTCAGATGAAGCTTGATGTGCTCAAAACAGCCTTTGCTAATTTCCAAAGGCCTCAGCATCTCCAAGTGCACAGCTTGTTTTTAAAGCATCTGTTTAATTTAGAATCACCTTATACAGGGCATGCACTAAAGATGATCCATGATCCCATTACTGGAGTGTGCAACTGGAAAAACAGGGAGTTTGAGCACAGCAGTGATGTGCAAAAACCCAGCTACGTAAGAGGTTTGTGATAAATGCCTCAGATGGAATGACAACCAAAAGAAAATGTGTGACACACTAAGCACAGATGGAAAGTAGCACTGGGGCTGGGGAGCTGACGGGCAGATGCTCTGGGTGCTGCTTGGGCCCCATTCCGAGCCCTGTGCTTCTTCTGCCTGCAGAATGAAAACCCACGGATCTGGCACTGAACAAAGCTTTGTAGATGTGGAAACCAAGTGAGTTTGGCACCTGGCAAAGGTGCAGTTAGATGGATGGGCCTTACAAACATGCCAGCACTGCTTTTAGACAATTTATTTGTCTGAAGTTACTAAGTGATCCAAACATGCATTTAAGAACTCATTTTCTGCATACTTTCCTTGAAAATTAATCCTTGGACTTTCAGCTTGACATATGCAAGTCCTTGGAAATGGAAAGCATATCAAGCAATTAAAGCAATTCCACTTAATTAGGCATCATAGTTATAGAATGTGTATGACACTGAAGGTGTAACAAGATGATCTGCAGTTCAGCTGAACTGGGATTAATCCTCAATGTTTTATACATGAGGTGGAGTCACTGAAGTGTCAGGATATTTTAATATTTCAGTGGAATATAACCTAAATAAAGAGCTGGATAACACCCAGACTGCCATTTCATTGATAGACAGTGGGAGAGATCTATGGAAGGACTGGTTTTCATGCTATGTTCTCCCACAGATCAAGAAGCACCCAATGCATTTTAGAAGTTACAGTCTACGCTTGTGCTGACAGGGTGTGGATCTTCACCGATACACAGAGACTTTATCAAGCTCAGTTCCTGAAAGGAGTTATTTCCACATGAAACACTTCTGATTTAAATACGTAAGCTATCTAAAACAAAATTTCAGCATTTAAAAAGCAGGATATTTGTTGGCTAGAGACAGGAATTCAAGCAAAGAAAGTTTAATTCCAACAGCGATTACCTTGTCACATGCACCAGTAAGAATTGCCACAAGGAAAATAAGTGAAACTAAACCCACTAACCATGACACTGTATTATCCTTTGGATTCCTGCAACCTGTTCCAGTGTGTCTATGTTCTGAGTGTAGTTGCGAAGTAGTTTTCCTTCTTTATCCATCAAAGCGATGAACTTGTGGCAGAGAGATGGCTGGAATTGTCCCGGGTAGATTTCCTAGGGAATTCAGAAGCCCGTTAGCCAGTGGCGATGACAGACGGTTTTTAAGCGAGCTGAACGCTGTTCCCAGTGACCCAGCAGCCGTTTCCCTGGTCCCTCCCTGTGCCCTTTGCTGCTGCTCTGGGATCAGCTCCTCCCCACAACTCAGCTTCTGATCACAGCACCATGAACTGCTCCATGCAAGTTGGGATTTTGTTCTTTACACAGCATAAAAGCAATGTTTACATCCTTTTCTGCTTTAGAGAATTATGAAATAGGATAGCTTTTTCTCCTTTGTGTCAAGTGACCTCAGTATTTGCTAATAGAAATGTATTCTGATGGACAGAAAGGAAGAAGGAGGAGTGAAAAATTAAAAAATAAATTTAAAGTATCAGCTAAATTGGATTTGGACTTTTCTGGTACAACCTGTGTATACACAGTCTTCAAGTAAGTTGATTTTTTTTGCTTGCTCTGGTGTTTTTTGCTTTGGGATGGGTTTCTGGGGTTTTTTTGGTGTTTTTGTTTCTGGGGAGTGGTTCTTTTTTAATATTAAAAACCAAAGGAACCAAGTATACTAATAAGCATCAAAATTTATTACTATCTGGATAGGAGGCTTTCAGAGAAAGCCAAGCAGACAAAGAATCCATTGAGTTTTCTTTTCCAGTCTTTCTAACATGACAGACAAGTAGTATAAATTGTGAGCAGAGGGGAGAAATGGTGAGCACAACCAGTGGTCACTGATTTTCACAAGTGCTTACTGGTCCAGCAGGAATTCTTATATCGTGGATTTGACTTTTTATTTGTCCCAAGAAAATTGAAGACTAAATGCAATTGGGGCTTTTTTTGTTTCTCCATATGTCTACAGCTTCTACAATTCCTTGTCTAAGAGAAGTAATCACTGCTTTTGAAACTGTTTAATATCACTGAGATCTTTTCAACCATCTAAAATGGTTGTGTATATCATGAATTTAAAACAGGAACAGTAAAATAAGCTTAAAAGAGAGAGAATGTTGCTAAATATTTCTAGTTTTTATCTGATTTATGCATTTTAATACTGTTATCTGTCTTTACTGACCAAGACAAGAACTGTTGGACAACCGTACCTTCGCAAACTTAAAAAACGGCCTGGGATCCTTTCTGAAGTATTCTATATCAAACATTGCTTGAGGATCTGGCAGGTCTGGGAAGTCTACAGCGAGGCGTGCGTAGATGCCATCTCTGGATCTAAAGTCAGGTATTCCACAAGACACAGACACCTGAAATATATTTTTGCAATCTGAAATAAGTGAAACTACATATTGGACTATAAAGAGATGCTATGATACAAACTCTGGGAAACCACATTTATTATGAACAAAACCACTCTGGGTTCCCTGTATTTATACAATTTTTCTTTTCTTTTTTTCCTGCTTTTTTTTTTTTTTTTGGTCCAATATAACAAGCAGTAGAAACAGCACAGAAACAAAATTTGACAAGTGGACAAAAGAGCCTTTAGTACAGTCTGCACAGGCAGTAACAGGATATCAGAACTTGCTTTTACCACTGGAAGTTTTGTAAGATGTGAACAAAAATTTAGATGATTATTGCATTAAATTTAATTAATAGCTGTTCACTGATCTGCCAACTCAGGCTTAGATATGGTGGGTGATAATTTAGTTTTTTTTACATGCTAACACAGTAGCAGAATAGTCTTACCTTTGAAAAATATATTCTTAAGTTTGAAGAATAAACCTCTTTTGGTAAAATTTGTTTATTAATAAACATTGCTTATCAAAGCATTATAGTAGGACTAAAATTATTGTCTCAGACTACCTCAAAATAGCATAGGAAGAGGAGGAGAAACAGGTGTATGAAAGTAGGGAAAGAACAAGATTGGGAGTGGCAGTAGTCTTCTAAAAGCTGATTTGAATTACTCCTCTGCTCTGAATCGTGTCACACCATCTGTGTGGGAGCAACAGAAGCATGAAATTATCTGGTACCCAGGTACAGAGCTGCAAAGGTGCAGCAGTTCAGAAATGTTCTTTAGTCAGTGTCACAAATGTGTCTTTAGTCTTTAGTCAGCCTTGTCACCATCACAGAGGAGCACGTGCTAAAGGTAACATTCAGTCTGCTGAAATCTGATAAAACTGTCCTTATGATCATCCTCCTCTTCTGTCCCCCAACTCTTTTTGTTTTCTTTTCAAATCCTATTCTTCTAGTCCTTCAAGATACATCTGGTATTTTAAGAGATCCACTGAAATTTTGCTTAAAAAAGTCTGAAATGAAAAAAAATTACCAGGATAGAAAACATTCTGGACAGGTAATATGTTCTTTTTCTGTAACTGTTTTGCATGGAAGCAGCTGTTGATGAGTTTCTACATCTAAGGATATTTTGTTATGAGAAGAGAGATGCTGTAATTTCCAATGTCAGCTCTGCCCCCAGCACAGTGATTTGGTCCCATCCCCTGCAGGCTGTGCTGATGTTTCACCAGCCTATCTCTGTATTTTCCCACTGTTGTTGCAGCAATACCTACCCCAGCTCCAGTCAATACCATGATCTTTTTGCATTCCTGCAGAAGTTTCACAGCATCATCAATGGTGTTAATATCTTTCCTCTTCTTCCTTTTTGGTGGCTCTGAAAGGATGTTTATCACAATTTGCCACAGAGTCATGTCATCCAGTTCAGGTGGAGGGATTGTTTCTGGCAGCAGGTCCTTCAGAATCGTCCGTGGGTCTGTTCCTAACATGAGATGCTGCTGAACAAAAGTGTAGGGACCTAAGGAAATGTAAAAAATACAAATATTTAAAACAGAGTCAAGTAATGCAGATGATCATGGTCATTGTTTCATTTATTAATGCTTGCTACTAGTTTCATGAATCCCATTTAATGCTCCATTCATCAACCACCCTGTATTTTGGTCTAAATTCTGAAGTGAGAGCTGGGGATTTTACTTGTTTATCATTATTTTACATTAACCCATGAAGAATTTAATAGAAGGTCAGTCAAGGCAGAAATTCCAGTTCAGAACAAACTTAATGGCTTTTAGAGGTGCAGCAGGATTTTCACAATGTGTCTCCATCTGTATTTTCCCAGCATTTGGTATTTACAGGAATAAGCTGAAGAGACAACAAACATACATGTCCTTTCTAGTGGTATTATAAACCATCACTCTAAATAGATACAGAGCCCAACAATCCATGGATTTTTGTTGTTCTTTTGGTCATCTAACATGAATTATTTCAGACATGACCTCCTAAAGCCATCAAATCAATCTATTCAGAAACACTCGATATTAGGGCTCACTGTCCTAAAATCATACAGGGATCATCTTCTTGTTCCATAAAGAATTAACACTAAGTAGGCAGGCTAGAAATATGCCATAAATCAGTTTAATTTAGTGAGTCTGTGTGTATGCTTTTAATAGGGATCATGGCAGGATTTCTACTAAAAAAAAAGAAAGACATTAACAATTTTAATCAAAATACAGTAAGTTTCAGGGGTTTCATTTTTAAACTCTTTAAATAACATACAGAATACAGCCAACACCTCTAAGCTGTTCAGAAGCACTAATTGCCAATTTTTTTGCAACAGGAAAAATATTTTGAAGACTGGGGAGAATTAAGTGACTATTCAAAGGCAAAGAGCATTTAAGAACATGCTTCAGGCTTCTACCTATACGTGGTCTTGGGGTCCAGTCACTAGAACTTGCATGTGAGGCTCTGTCTTCTTCATCACTGTCACAGGAGTGAAAACCATTGGCTATGATCTCATCGCTGAAGAGGAAGTTATCTGCAAAACAGCATGACCAGGGGGTTACACTCGAGCCCAAGGGCACAGGTATATCTTCAAATACATAAAAAACTTTAAAATCACATGTTTAATAGGCAGTTTTGTCACTTAGGCACTGAAAATGTATTTTTCTTCACATTTATAGATATGCTTTCAAGCTGTTGGTAGATTTACTGCAGGATTTGCCATCTTAATGCTGGGCTTCAGGGGGCTTGATGCTGACCTAGGTGAAATCTCATTCTCCAAAATGTTGGGCACTGTGGACATTGCATCACAGAAAAAAATCCAAATGTTTTAAAAGTATAATTAAAAATGCCTTTCCCTTTTAATTCTCACTGCATTCAGCTCATTGAAAAACTGAGTAAATGAAAACGTGTCACCATTGTAAATGGTCTTTGACTAGGTTTTAAGAGCATTTTAACAGCATTTTGAAAGAAACCCACAAATGCACATTTGCTACAACAAATTTACAGAATTTTGTGAGGATGTTACCTTGCAGCAGAGCTGCAGTAGGTGACCACATACACTTTCTATGATATTTCAGTTGTGACACAAAACAAGCTCCTTTGAACCACCTTCACTAAGCTTCTGTCGTCCATTTGCCCCTGCAGCTGCATTTGGCTCACAGTGCCAGAGTCAGCTCAGCTCAGCCCGTGGCCTTAAGCTGGAGAAACTCAATCTGACTTCATCTCGGACCTCGATGAACGAGTCCAGAGGAGAACAAGACACTTGTGTTACTGAGCTCACACTGAAGGGAAGATTTAAATTCTAACCTGAGCAGCTTATTAGAATTCAGACTACTAAACCTTTTTTTTATTGGCTTTATTAGAAATAGCCTCAGCAGCTGTAGCTTAATTTGTTGAAAATCTGAAAATATGAACAAAGGACAAATTTCAGTCATGCTCTCTAAAGCCAAGAATCACTACAATAATTCTCAGTCTCTATGTGAAGAACTGAAGAACCCCCTGCACTATTTTAGCTGTTACTCCACTTGATTCTCAAATAAAGAACAACACAAAAGACCATCTTTTTTTTTTTTAGAGGTTGTGTTGTTTTTTTCCTTGTTGACATAAATACTTTATTTTTTATTAGAACAGAAAGGTCGATGACAGAAATTTGCTGTTTGTTCTTGCTGTCTTGTTCTTCTGAGGCCACAGGTCCTTATGGACATTACTATTTCCTATTAATCTATGTATTTACAGCATTCCAGTTCCATCTCCTTATGCATGAAGTCAGTGAACATATTGGGCATTTTGGAGAAGGAGAAAGTGGATTAGTACATATCAGTAATGGTGAGGTGAAAGTTTAACTTAAGCGACCTTTAGGGCTTCTGTATCAAGAACCAAAGCTCACATTGTGAGACTCGTCACATACCGGTCACAGTGTCTGGGATTTAAGAAACAGTGACAGATACAAGCAGGATAAAGTAACACTTTAAATTGTAACACTCCCTGTGTATTCCTCAAAGGACCAGAGGGTGTAATGCTTGCCGGAACTACGAACAGCAAAACACGCCTGAGGATCTGAGCGACCTGAGCTAAAGGCTTCGTGAGAGGGACTGGTAAGAGATCATTAGCTTTGCTCTGAGCTGTTCCAATGAAGTTTTTAAGTACTGAGGCTGTTTAGCTCTGTTCCTTTTGGATTCTTTTGCACAGATAGATATTTGCACAGACACTGCATTCTGGGATAAAATGTAAAGACTGCACCGGTAGAATGCAGTGTCTGATTCATTTTAATATGTCTTTGCAAAGCACTGCTTTAAAAAAAAAGGCAGTGAATGAACAACTTCAACAAAAAACAAACAACTCAAGCCCGATCTGTTTGTACTGTGAGGTACTTTCACAGTGATGCTGCCTACCAGTACACTTCAAGTACGATCCGAAAAAAACTTTTTAGAAAGATTAGTTTTGTGCTGCAGTCACTGAAATCTTAACCAAGTCTGTCACTTGAAGTTATTTAAAGAACTGGTCAAAACTGCTCCTCCTGAGCTTTATGTGCAAGTTTCTAAGGAACAGAAATAAAATAATTAACACAGCAGAGATTATGAAAAGGAAACCGGGCTTATGATTTTTCGTTTTTAATAACTTGTTGCCAGCAACACAGCAGAATGAATGTTTTCAGGGCTGAGAGCCGAGCCGCTCTCCCTGTGCGGCGCCCGGCACAAGGCGCAGGAGGCCTTGACAGGGACCGCTCGGAGC